>JAQIYK010001299.1:0-10142 GCA_034700465.1 Rotylenchus robustus | reverse complement strand
AACACGACAAAAACATACGATACGACGTCGCATCGTACCGTCGTATCGCAGATACGACGGGAATTGAAATAGGCTCCCTGGTATTCAATTCCTGTTCTTAATTTTGGAACAGATCAAGAACAGAACAGATTTAAAAAAATTGAAACAGGAAAACGCTGGTTATTTATGATCCTAAGCTCGAAATTAAAAAATGAAAACCAACCTGCACTACAGGCTAGCCATTGCTGGTCCCGCAGTTCGGGCAATTCTTCTTTTCCACATCGCCCATCATGTTGCAGTAGTCCACTGTAGTCCCAATAAGACTGGCGACACCGAACAACGGATTGGTCGCCATAGTGGAAAGCGACGTCAGACTGCCGGATGCATACTTGCCGATGCCATTCAATACGACCCCATCGGTGTTCCTTCCCTTTATATTTCGTGATTTTATTTAACAATTAATTTTTATAAAAATAACTGTATTTACTCTAAAAGAAAATAGAAACCCTCACTAATAAGTGAACCACTCCCACGGTGGTGGTTGCCTGTCGGACAGCGGACACCGAGACAGGGGACGAATTTTCCATTTTTTTGAATTTGGTCATGGATACGAATTTTCTTATCCGTGTCCGGATATATCCGTGGGGTCCATATCCGTATCCATTTTATATCCGCCCAAATTTTAGCCATATCCATCCGCGGATATATCCGTTTTTTGGGTTCTTTTATAATTTTCAAAAAAATTCCCAGAAAAGAAAAAACCTAAAAGGTATGATATATAAAAAATATTTAACAAATCACAAGCCTTTAAATTAGTTCATTTTTTCATGATTTTTTTTAGTTTCATGAAAATTTCCTAAAATTTAAATTTTTTTTCAAAAATTTTCGATTTTTAGGGGTGTATTTTAATACTAAGTATAAAGTATAAACCTATAAACGGATATCTGCGGATATGCCCTCAATATCCGTATCCGTCCGTTTCCGTCGAAATATCCAAAAAAATCATATCCATATCCATCCGTGCCCGCGGATAACGGATATCCGTGACCATGCCTGGTGCCAACTAATGCCCGCGCCTAGATTTTGTGGTGGAGTCTTTTGGGTTGGGAGTCTTTTGGGTTAGGAGTCTTTTGGGTGGGACTCATTTGATTGTGTGTTGTCTTTTTAGTTTTTTTATTCCCCTTCGTTTCAAACAAAATTCAAAAAGTCACCGTAAATTTTTATGGAATGAGGGGGAATCGCGGAACCGTACAATAAATTTCAAAATCTAGTTTAATGTATCCCAATTCCTGGAACCCATGACCTGTCTGACTGATCTGATACTTATTTTCCCCTCCTCCCATAACCCGAAATGACTGATGTTCGTTCAATATACATATGTATGTAAAAAGGTTATGTTTTATTCAAAAAAGCTTCTCTAAGAAGAAAGAAAGACTACAAATTTGCAATTCTTTCCTCTTTTTATACCTTTTTCGTTGTTGTTGCGTCGCGTTGCAATTTGCAAATGCAAAATTATAAAAATAAAAACAAACAAGTGCTCAAATGATTTTAAGAAAAATGAATGATTTTTCGGGAACAATTATTAAATACAATATCTTGGCGTTTCGAATTACGCCAATTCCAATTACATTCAAATAGTGTTTTCGGAGTTGGAAAAGGAAAAGCAAACAAAACGAACAAAACACGGCGGAACGCGGAAGAAGCAACAATTTTTTATTTTTAGAAGAAGTGTTCTTCAAATTTCTCGATTAGAACCATTTTTGGCACTAGTGCAGTTTACCCCCCCCCCCAAGTCCCAAAAATGCCGTTTACCCGCCCCAAAATTGTAAATTTTCTAAAAAGCAAATTTGTTTGCAATCACTATTGGCAGCAATATTTGACAACGCAAACAACGTGGTGCATGAATGAATCTCAGACAATTGACGCGTAAATTTCAGGCATTTTGGGGACTTGGGGGGTTAACTGCACTAGTGCCCAATTTTTCTTGCACATGAAGTGCGGCTCGATAAGTGGAAAGAGAAGAGAAGCTTATTTAGTAGGGCTGGGATTTATATTTTTGCGAAATATTGATATAAAATATTGATGAAAAAGTCCAAAATATTGATGAATTTTTGGCTGAAATTTTTGGTAAAATTGCCAGTAAAACGCGTTTTTGCTCAAACAAAAACAGGGGCGTAGGCCTCGAGTTTCGGGAGAGGCGGAGGCAAAAATTTTGGCTATTTTCAGAATTATGTACTTAATGGTTAATGCTTGTGTTGAAAAATCAAAAAAAATTGTTGAAAATTTAGCCAAAAAACGGATACAAACGGCACAAGTTTTTAAAAAAATTTAATTGGTTGTTTTTGAATTGATTTGATCGTTGATTTTTAAATTTTGTAAAAATTTGACTAAAAATGGATAGAAAAATGCATTTGCCCCCCCCCCTCGTTACGGGCCTGAGGGAGAGGGAGTGGGTGTGGCACCTCATCTAATATCCCGATTCGTTCATCTGATTGGCTGCTCACTGCTCATCCATATGCCAATTTTATGCGATTTAAAATTTAGGAAAAAAAGTTTAAAAACTAAAGTGTCCCCCTTTGATTTTGAAAAAGGGGGCTAAGCTAGGAAAGTAATAGAAATTCATATATAATTTTCGCGAAATTTTGCAAAAATTGGTTGTAGGGTAGGGAAAGGGAACTTAATAATAAATACCAATATCTTTATAAGATTTATTCTTTTTTTAGCTTCTCAAGTTACACAATTTCTCAGTTATTTTGTTAAATAATATTTTAATAAAACAAATGGCGGGGTCATATGCACCAAACTACGGCATCATTAACACTTCATTCAACAACAATGTCAACAATCAAAATTGGAAGAATCCGCAACCGCAAGAGGAACTGTACTCAAGGAAGGTGTTCGTGGGCGGGTTTGTGAATTTGTTCTGAACTGAATATCTAAAAATCCAAAGATTTTTTAGGTTACCATCAGATATTACTGGAGCTGAGGTCGCGAGCGCTTTCAAAGAGTTTGTTATTATTGTTTGTATGAAAATTTCAAAATATGGAATAAATGTTTTAAGCTTTAAGTAAAAAGGTAAAATAGGGTGTAGATCGGCCAGACCCCTTATTAGGGACAGTAGCGTACCGAGTTTTTTTTTTGGGAGGGGCAGAAAATTTTCAGCGCGCGGCGACCTTTTTATACGCACCGAAAAGTCGATTTTTAAGGGTGTATTTTTGGTAATCTCATCGAAAAGTCGATTTTTAGGAGTTGTATTTTTAGTTTGATGGTTAAATTTCTTATTTACGCAGCGCCGCAGCGATAAATTTTCGAAAACCTAAAAGAGATACTATTAAAAAATCATCAGGCGCCGCGGCGAAAATTTTTCACGAAATTTTGAAACATAAGGGGGGATCCTATTAAATCCATCTTTCAGGGGCGAGGAGGAGCCCTCATTTACTACGGGCGTAGGGGAGTCGACCTATCCCTATTTCACTTATGCATAAAATTCTTGTATGGCGTAGATTTTGATACATATCTATACACATCACGTTAATGATGTCGAATGTAAACAAAAACCGAAATTTGGATGGATTTGCTTAAAAATGGAGCTCCAATTCAATATAAAAGATCGAGATCCAGCTTCATAAATAATTTTTGGTACTTGTGCATTTGGGGGGTAGTTTTGTACAAATTGGTTATAATTATAACTCGCTGTATTTACTCTAAAATCGCCCGCTCCTTTTAATATTGCCTTTTTCAGGGGGGGGTAGAGTCGGAAAATCCCTCGCTGGAAAAACTTTGGAGTAAACATAAACACAGCGAGTTATAACCAATTTGTACAAAACTGCACTCCCTCCCCCCAATGCACAAGTACCTAATTTTTAAATGGCTGAGGGTAAAGGTAAAAAATGGATTTTTTGATTATTTTATAGATTTGGACAAATGGAAATTCAATGGCCTGAAAAGCGCGTCAATTATGGCAGGAAGAGTAAATGTTTCTTTAAATGACTATCAGGCCCGTAACGGGTTTTGGGGCTTTGTACAAATTTTTTCGCCGCACTTTTTTGTTTAATAGTGATTTTCAAAGAAAATTTTATTAGGTAAACGAATAAAAATTTTGCCGCGGCGAAAATATTTTAGCGAATTTTGAAAAACATAAGGAGGACCTTCTTAAAATTTTTCAATTTTTGGATTTTGGGGGGGGGCGGGCCCCCCTGCCCCCTCGGTACGGGCCTGATGACTATAAGATAAGACTACATATAAGTAGCTGTTTTTGAAAATCCGAAATATAAGCCGGGTCAGTAATTTTGGACGATAAATGGTACTTTTCCGTTATGTCGCTCCAAGGCAATTAATACCCCCTATAGGTATTTTTCATACAATTTGGAGGGGGAGCGACATAACGGAAAAGTACCCGATAAATTAATAAACAAGATTTCTTGTTTTAGCAGTCGACGGCAAACCGGCGGGTCCCGGCTACGCTTTCATTGTGTACGCTGACGCGCGTTCCGTGCACTGTCTGATGGCCAAGTGTTGCCGTGGACAGTACGTGGAACACCAACCACAACCATTTGGCGAAGCGAGCGGAAGGCGATGTTTCCTCACGGTGTCCAGTCGAACGATGCACAACAAGATCGTGCAGGTTGGTTGGAACCAGGGATGGACCGAAACAAAAAATCCGGAAAAAACGGATAATCGATGCTGATAACCAGAACCGTATCCAGGAAAAACCTATTAAAAAACAAAAATGACCCTCTTCTCCCGTTAATGGGACCAAAAATGAAAACAAAAGGGAGGACCCTATTAAAAAAATTTAATTTTTGAAATTTCAGGGGGGCAATTGCCCCCATTGCGCCCCCTGGATACGGCCCTGGCTGATTACGGAGCGGATAAAAAAACCCGGAAAAAAGGAAACGCGGATAACGGATAATTTTGAGAAAAAAATTATCAAGCATATTTTGAAACTTTTTTTTAAATCAAATTCGATCTTAAAAACTGAATTTAAAAACCAACTTGGGACTATGGGGGGGGGGTACATCTTTGGATTTGGGACATTGACAAGAAGCCCAGATAAAGAGAAAGCTAACAATAATGTGGACTATGATCACAAAAGCACATAAAAATTTTAAAGAAAAAAATTAAAAAATACTGTCAAAATCAAATCTTATGTAATGTATACAATTAGGCCCGTAACGAGCCCATACATTTCGAGTGGGTACAAAAATTTTAAAAAATTTCGCACGGCGGGATTTTTACAGAAAAGGTTGATTTTTTAAAGAAATTTGTGAAAATTTGAACAAAAATTACATTATCGCGGTGCCGATAGACGCTACGGTAATTTTTTTGCAAATTTTAAAAACAAGGGAGGACCCTTTTAAAAATTTATAATTTTGGCATTTCGAGGGGGGCTGAACCCCTTCGTCACGGGCTTGATATAATCAAAAACTGGACTTTATTATAAAAACATGGTTGACATAACTCTGTCAGAAGAAGTACGATGTTGCAGGTCCGTCCATGGTGCAATGTTGACGCGCAGTACATACCGACGCCCGGTGCCCTCATCAATCCGCGTTGGGTGGTAAAAAACATTCTTCTCCTCATACGTGTCCAACAGGGATGGACCGAAACAAAAAAAATCCGGACACTAATAAAAAACGGATAATGGATAATTGATGCGGAAAAACCTGGAAAAACGAAACCCGGAAAACGGATATCCGGACCATCCCTGGTGTCCAAGGGGGTGTTGCCCACCGGCCTCGCGATCGGCGTTTGACCCCCCCCCCCTGTTGCAGGCCTTTTTGGGTGCGATCGACCAAAAAATTGCTTAAAATGAATAATAATCAATTTTTTTACTGCTATTTTATTGTGCTATCGACTTTTCCGGCGATCGTCAAGGTTAAAAGAAGTCGATCGCAACAAAATTTAGAAGAAAAATATTGCCAAAACAAAAATAGCCCAAAAATTAATTTCTCCAACTTTTTGAACCTCTTGCGAATGACTTTTTTTGTTTATAATTGTCAAAAAAAAGTCGATCGCATGAATTTTCCCTCTTTTTTCTGCAATTCTTTATCATTTTTTCAAATTTTCTTAAAATTTCCGATCACGTGCGATCGACCTACCGCCACACTGGGGGACCCCTTGCGATCGGCGATTGAGGTGGGGGGGGGGTTGAGGTTGACCCCAGGCCCAGGCCGGTAGCTAGCCCTAAATTTCGGAAGGGGGAATTTCGTTCGGATTTGGGGGGGGGATCAGGGAATTTTCGAAAAAATCGATTCTTAGGGGTGTATTTCTCCCTAAAATTTTTTAATTTTGGCATTTTGGGGTGGAATTCCCCCCCTAGCTACAGACCTGGTTGACCCCCTGGACACCTATGCCCTATGCTTTTCCTCTCTCAGTCTGAGATTATTTACACAGAAAATAAACGTGTATTACATGTGCATTCATTTAGGTTTTCATCGGAAGTCTTCCACGTCCCACCAAAGCGAGTAAGTCCTCTGATCATAAGTCCGATAATCACATCTGTTAAAACATCTGACGGAAAACAGACAGATTTGAAACTCGCTGGAGAAAAGCGAGCAGAAAATTGGTCTGAAAAACTTGGGTTAAACTTTTAGCCGATTTTATGAAATCTGATAACTAACTATAAGTAAAACTAACTAAAAAATTCAAAAAATCCAAATTATCCCAAATATAATAATATGGTCAATCTCTTACTTAGTTAAAATCTAAACTTTATTTCATTTCACAGTCGATTTGTTCAACGCATTGACGCCTCTCTTTGGTCCCATTGTCTGCGTTGAAATTGATGTGGACTCGGAACATCGCTATCCGAAAGTAAATTTAAAGAATTGGCCTTAATAATAATTAATCAAAATACGAATAAATAACTTTAGGGCTGCGCGCGTGTTGTCTTTGCCAGGTACAATTTTAATTAATATATAATAGTATAATTAAAGACATCCATACCTGTATAGTGTATAGACCAGGGCAGGGGGCAGGGACGTCGTTTTTTTTTGGAGGGGCCATGAAAATTTTTTGGTGGCGTTTTTTATTCGCCCGAAAAGTCGATTCTTATATTATTGTACAGAAAATTTAATTTTTCCAAAAATTTTCTTGGCGGCGCCTAATGGCACTGCCATACACCTCGTGCACAGATGATCATGGCTTTTTTACATGCCAATTTTTTCCACCCAAAATTTGCTTTTTTCAGCCCAAAATTTCCCTGCTTCGCCGAAAAATCGTGAAATCGTCTAAAAAATTATTTTTTGGGCAAAAAAAAAGAAAATTTTGGACGGAAAAAATGTTATGGCATTACAGCAGTTCAATACTTTTTTTTACTGTATTGAGACGATCTCGAAAACCGTCAATTAAATCGATTTTTGGCCAATAACAATTTTAGGATAATTATTTTATCAAAATTGATTTTAAGATATGTCAAAAAATAACCGAATTAAATTTTACATTTAAATTTTGGAATTTACTTTTAATTGAAGAAATAATAATATTTTTGGCGTATATTCAGGTACCGGGGTTTGGTTATGGCAATGCAAATGCGCTTCATAAACATTCCGGATGGGGACGGTGGCGAGAAACGCGTAATAAATTGCATTAAAAAAATTAAAAATTAAAAAATTGAGAAAATTGTTTAAGGTCGAAATCAAGCCGTACGTGCTTAACGACCAACCTTGTGACCAATGTGGTGGCAAAATGAACGCAGGTCGAAGTTCGGACTATTATTGTGGGGACGTGGCATGTCTTCAGGTTAGGGTTCGGGGGGGGGGATGACTGGGAATTTTTCGAAAAAATCCATTCTTAGGGGTGTATTTCTACCAAAAAAATTAACATTTTGACCCCTTTCCCCCCTAGCTACAGGCCTGATATTATAAAAAAAGTCTTCAAATTTACCAGAGACCAAACTAAAACTGGTTCAGTCTAGGGTCTCCCAAAAATCAGGAAAAAATCCTTTTTTTCAATAATCTAAAATGGAATTTTTTGGTCAGTTTTGTTCTTTTTTAATCAACAAAATTATATAAGAAGTGGAAAAAATGCACTAAATGTTCAGTACTATTGTACTCACTGCTGGGACTACATGCACTACGCGCCGGATTTGGTATATTTTTATTTTTTTGAAATTTGAAACGAATTCATTTTAGTTCAAGGGTGCACAGCGCGAACTCCACTCGCCATTTGTGCGTATGGGCGACACTTTGAAGGTTTGGTTTTTAAGCGCGAAAATTTATAATTTATAAATACTCAGAACTTCATAAAATGGGAAAGATCAAGTTCAATCGATGAGGATGAAGAGTTGTGGGTTTTTACAGAGAAATTGGAAGTTCCAGTTTTTCGGAAGTTGCGTTTTTTTGGGTTTCGAAATCCAGAAATTTTTACACCCCTAAGAACTGCAAAATTTTGGTTTCCTAAAGTAAAGTAAGTTGGTTTTTCAAAGTTGGTTGGTTTTTTAGTTTCCTGCCGGAACCGAGTTTGAAGCTCCGGTTAGGTAGTTTGGGTCCGCGAAAACATTTCAAATTTTATATTTTTTAAATTAATTTTTGCAACAAATTTAAAAAAATTAAATAAAATTGTAAAATATTTTTGTTTAAACTCAAAAAAGGATACATTTCAGCATCAGCCGCAGCCACCGCTTACACCGTCGACGTTGTAGAAAAGCGACACCATCAACAAAAAGATTGGGCGGAGAAAAAATTGGAATTGATGATCATTGATCACTTTGTTTGGCGGAACATTCGCATTTTCTTCAAACAATTGGAACTTTTGTCTTCCAGGGGTGGGTTGAAAGTTAAATTTTGTCGAAATCGAAATTAATTGAAATTTTTTTAAATTCGAAATCAAACAAATCGAAAGAAAACATCGAAATTATCGAAATCGAAACATTTCGACCCACCCCTGTTATCTTCCCCTTACAATTTCAACCCAATATTCAAACACTTTCCAAGCTATTGTTCCAATTTTGCTATCGCAAATTTACTCATTTATTTTGTGAGTTGGATAAAAAAAAAACATTTGGCATATTAAAACAGTTTATTTTCATTTGTTTGTGCTTTTAAATTTAGGCATTCCGAAAATTAAGCAATTTTTCAACATTCTAAAAATTGTTTTTTAAAATCCAAATTTTCTGGAGCTGCCGGCTCCGGACCCGAACTTTGAAAAATCTGGAGCCGAAATTTGAATAAGCCGGAGCCGAAAAAAACAACCCTCAAAAACCGTGAAAAATAACAAAAACAAATGCGCAAAAATAATTACAAAAAGCTTAAAAATAATGATTTTAAACCATTTTTGAGCATTTTTCGCTAAAAATCAAAATTGTCTGGATTTTTTAAATGGTTTAAACCCACTCAAAAAGTGGTTTTAAACCATTTTTAAGCACATTTCAGTGCACTTATTTGTCCCCCCCCCTAATAACAGACTAAAGACAACACTTATCTTGAACAGACTTATTTGGTCTTATAATAGACTGCCCCCCCCGTTAATAGGTTAGTACCTCAAATTTTCATTTTTTCCCTCAATTTTCATTTTTTCCTCAATTTCCATCTTTCACTAGTACCTTCCCCCTACTCCTTCCCCCCTCAAATTTTCCTTTTTTCCCTCATTTTCCATCTTTCACTGGTACCTTCCTCCCCCCCCCAAATTTTCGTTTTTTCCCCTCAATTTCCATCTTTCCCTGCCCCCTTCCCCCCTCCTCGCTTCAAATTTTCATTTTTCCTTCAATTTTCATTTTTCACAGGTACCTTCCCCTCCCCGCTTCTTCAATGTGTCTGTCCGTCTTTCTCGCCCACACAACAAACATTTTGTTCGCGGGAGTGAGTGATCAGGCAAATCGGAGAGAGTGATCAGAAAAGAGTTTTGGGGAACAAATGTCGGCGGAAATGGGCTGATCAGATCAATCGATGGATGGGTGATTAACTCTTCCGCCGAAGCTCGCATTTCTTCCATTTTCAAGCTTGAGCTTATAATATAATTTCATTATTTTCACATCCTAAATTATTGAAATTTTCAAAGTAAAAATTTTTGGAATAAATTATTTATTTTTTGCATGTTTAAAGATGGCAAAATTGGTTCAAAATTTAAGAAAAAAAATCGGTTCCCGGTTCCGGATATCCGAAAAAGTCGGTTCCGGTCCCAATATTTTTTCCAAAAAGGTGAAATTTTTTGGCAAAAAATCG
>JAQIYK010001298.1:0-10147 GCA_034700465.1 Rotylenchus robustus | reverse complement strand
AGCACACTTAAATTTTTTATTTTTTTCGAAAATTTTAATTTTAAACCATTAGGATAGGATATATATTTGTTTGGGTTCAAATTTTTGGTCAAATTCGAAAAATGGAAACAAAAGGTCTCCCTCCCTCCCCTTTTGGTTTTAAAATGTGCGAACCCAAACGCAATAAGTGTCACCTTTATAATTTTTTAAATATATTTTAGACACATTATGTCCTATCTTGCCTTCTCATCCGGCGGAGGCCAACGTGTTCAACGTGTTAAGGAAACTATTCTGAAGTCAAATCCGCTTCTAGAAGCCTTCGGTAATGCAGCTACCATGCGCAACTGGAACAGTAGTAGGTAAGTAAGGCTGATGAAGATCGAAATATTCGGATTTAAATTTAATTAAATTCAGATTTGGCAAATATGTGGAGATTGTATTCGGCGCAGGAAGCGAACCATTGGGAGGTATGAATGCATAGAAGCGAGAATTTATTTAGTGGAGATAAAGCTGGACAACCCTAAGAATTGTTACCCGACAAAAAATAACAAAATCATTAATGGTAATTTAGGGCGCTGTTCACGAATCTTGAAAAGATTTTAAATTTTTGCTTTTTGTTTGTTTGATTGGCATTAGCACATCAATTTTTAGGGCTCTCCCTTAATCGGGATCTGTACTTATTTGGACTTCATATTCAAATGCAAAAGTCTTTTGAAACTGGATTACTGGACTAAATTCTGTACCTTTGGACTTTTTCGGATTCCAGTCTAGGGTCCAACCCAAAGTCCGATGATCGAAGATCGAAAACCTAAAATTCTAAATCGAGACAAATTATTTTGGAAAAATGAACAAAATTTGAATTGATTTAAGTTTAAATTCAAAAATAGGTTGTTTTTTGCACATAAAAAGGATCATCAATTTTAAACACTACATCTTTTTGTTTAGGTCGTATCTCCTCCTTTTTGTTGGAAAAATCGCGTGTTGTACAAACCGCGGAAGGGGAGCGCAACTTTCACATTTTTTACCAAATGCTCGAGGGTGCGGATGATCAGCTCCGGCAGGGACTTGGCTTGAGCACTCCTCAATACTTCAATTATCTCAACTGTTCGGGTTGCTATCAAGCAGAAGGGACAGATGACAGAAAGGCGTTTGCTGAAACTTTGGTTGGTCAAAATTCAAAAAAGTTTTATCTTCAATTTGAAAAATTACATAAATCAGAAAACTTAGGGATTTCAACTTTCAAGACCGCTAAACATTAATCCAATATTGTATTTTATCATAATATCGATTTTTATTTGATATGTTATTTGACTATTTGTTTCTTTTTAATTAATATAAATTTTCATCATTTTATCTTATACCAGGTGCCAGGTCTTTAATATGTAGCTAGAAAGAGTCCGTAAAGTACAGGTTTAAATTGAAAAACAAGCTAATAAGCTTCGGCACTCTAAAACTTACTATAAACATGTTTTCGAAAAATTGAGGAACGTATATATTTTGGGTTTTTATGTGAAAACCTGTGCCTACATATAATTTTTGTACTAATCGTAGAATTATGAATGGTATTTAATTAAATTTTAAGTGCTTAAAATCTTTAGGACGCAATGAGTGCTGCCTCGTTTGACAACCAAATAAAACTGCAATGTCTTACGGTTGTGGCGGCAACCCTGCACATCGGCAACATCACATTTGTGGAGGACGGTGACAACGGATTTGCTTCAGTGGCCGATGAAGAATGTAAGAAACATTTACTAAAATACATCCCTTGAGATGAGATCAGTTTGCTTAACAAGGACAAAAAAATAAATTGTTTAAAGTTTTGGGACAGAATTATATTTTAGTGAGTAATATTTTATTTTGGTGAATATTGTAAAATTCATTTTTAACTTTTTTTTAGACCTAAAATTCCCTGCCTTCTTGCTTGGACTCACACCGGAAGCAATCAAAGAAAAACTGACCAGAAGACAGCTCCAGTCCAAATGGGGTAGCGCGCAGGAACAAGTGGAAGTACGACTTAACCAGGAACAGGTAAATGAAAGGGCATAAGAATTTACATAGGAGGAACTTTTAGATTAATAAAAATAAATAAAATTATGCAAATTTTTAATCTTTTATTTTGTTTGAAATTAAGTTTATTTCGCACAAAAAATAACTTCAAACCTCAACTATTAAGTTTTTAAAGAGTTTTTTTTATAAATAAAGTATTTTGTGAAAATTTCAGGCGGCTTATACGCGCAATGCATGGGCGAAGGCTCTTTACGCCCGTCTTTTTGATTTTCTAGGTTAGTCTTACAGTTTCTACAGTAATAAGGAATATCGATGTGTCCTATTCCTTTTTGTTACAAATTTTTTTTATCATGGTAATGGTAGGTCGTCGTCGTCGGGTTGAATTTCGATAAATTTATAGTTTAAATTTATACATTGATTTTTTCGTATTGAATGACTTTTTTTAGTGACAGCAGTAAATAAGGCGCTCGATGTGGATACGAGACGCCATTCGATGGATCTGTCAGTTGCTGTTCTGGACATATACGGGTTTGAAGTGTTTGAGCGGAATGGGTTCGAGCAGTTCTGGTATGTCCATCTACTTTTCTCATCCCTTTTCTGTCTCTCAATTTCCTATTCTCCCCATTTAGCATTAATTTTGTCAACGAAAAACTGCAACAGATTTTCATTGAATTGACGCTGAAAGCGGAGCAGGAGGAATACCAATCGGAGGGCATCCAATGGACACCTATTGAATTCTTCAACAACAAGGTGGTGTGTGATCTGATCGAGGCGAAAAGACCGTCTCCAGGTGAGTATTAAATATTTAATTAATTGAATAAACATATATATGGCAAAAGGTAGATCGAACACCGAACGTGGAACATCGAAAAAATAACAAAAAAAAATCCACTGAAATTCCAAAAACTAAAATATTACTGGTTTTTGTTGTTGTTGCAAAAATTAGTCTTTTACCATTATAATTTAAAGTTTTTTTTCTTTTGGTGGAATCCGGCGGTGCCAGGCGCTTTCCATAAAAATTTCCAAAAATTAGGCATCTTTCAAGAAAATTGAATGGTTGAAATTCAATTGAAATGGAATATTTATTTATTTTTGCTATCCACGTAATTTAAATTTTTCTAGAACATAAAATTAAAAAAAGAAACTCAACAAATAATTAATATCAGAACGATTTTTTAAGGAATAATGCCCATTCTGGACGACACTTGCGCACAAATTCACGGGCAAAGCGAGGGTGTTGACCAAAAACTGTTGACAAAGCTGACCAAGGAGCTGCAGGGACATGAACATTTTCGGCCGGGCGCAGGTTGCTTTGTGGTCAGACACTATGCTGGTGAAGTAATCTGTCAAGCAGTACTTTAGCCTAAATTTTCCTTAAAACTTTTCTTTAGGTTCTCTACCAAGTTGATGGCTTTTGTGACAGGAATCGGGACATTTTGCACGCTGATCTGGTCCAACTGATGCTCGGAAGCAATAAGTTAGTGAAACTTTTCCGGCCTAACGCGACATTTGGGGACCCGACGTTTGAGGACCCAATAGTTGGCAGGGCCGTCGCCAGGAATTTTTTTTGGAAGGGGTAAATGAAAATTTTTGGCGACGTTTTTTAATCGCGCGGCGAAAATTTTTCGCGAATTCAGAAAACAAAAGGGGGGATCCTATTAAAAATGTTTTATTTTGGCATTTCGGGGAAGGGCATGACCCCACCTGGCGACGGGCCTGATAGTTGGGCTTTGGGAACGAAAATATCCACAAACATAAGTTGAAATGCAGAATTAAAAAAACTCAAAAATTATCTAATCTAATCCCAAGTATTTTGCCAGCTTTGGGATTTTTTGTAATTTTTAGGTAATTTATTTATTTTTATTCAAATTTAATCCTTAACTGTCGTGTCCTTATTAGTCCTTAATAGTCGGGTAGCCCGTACATCAGGCCCGTTGTGTATTATGGATTATGGGTTTGTTTTTGGAGAAGATATTACGTAATTTATGTGTGTGTGTTTTGGCAAATGAAAAATCTATTAATCTATTTTCTAATTGGAAAATGTAATGATAATTCAAAAAGGACCATTTTGTCAAATTTCATGGCGATCTTTATCCTTGATAGCTTTCTCCAGAATACGTGCCTGGAATTTTTTTCTTATTATTTTAGTCAGTTCATATGCAAACTTTTTGCTGATTTGTCGTCAGCGGATCCAAACAAAAAGCCCACAAGTGCTTCCACGAAGATCAGAGTACGGCATTTTTTGTACATTTTCCTTCAAAATACGAATATTGTTTTGTTCAGAATCAAGCCAACAATTTGATGGATTCACTGATGCGCTGTGTCCCACACTATGTTCGTTGCATCAAACCAAATGAACGGAAAAGGGCGTTAGAGTTCAATGAACAGAGGTAGATCGAAGAATATTCAAAGAAATTAATTTATGGGTTTGTTTGAAAAATTCCAATTTTGGAATAAAGTTAAAAATGGTCATTTTTCTTTAAATTTCTTACATTTTATTGGGGCTGTGATTCTTACATGCTTCTTCCCATTCAGGGTAATCCACCAGGTTCGATATCTCGGCCTCTGCGAAAACATTCGTGTCCGACGCGCTGGCTTTGTGTACCGACGACCCTTTGAACGCTTCCTTTGGCGCTACTCCATTCTCTGCGCCGAAACGTGGCCAAGATGGCATGGAGAACCAAAGTACCATTATCATCAGAAAACTTACTTCGTATTAGGATAATGTATAAGGTTAAGTGGTTAAACTAGTGTAAGGTGTAAGAGTAAGTGGTATAAGGGAATAAGGGTTAAACTCCGTAAAACCCATACCATAAAATCCTGTTCGGCTTTAAATGTAAAAGTTCCGGAGTAGGGCCCATAAAACTCATAAGGGATTCTATTATTGAAGATTATCCTTGCAGAAAAGGATGTGAACTGATCTGTCGATCGGCAGAACTGGCCGAAACGGAGTTCCGACTTGGTCGTTCCAAGATTTTTATCCGAAATCCCGAGTCGCTGTTTCTGCTCGAGGAGGCCAGGGAACGCAAATTTGATGGGTTTGCCCGTGTAATTCAACGTGTGTTCCGACGTTTTGCTGCCCAACGGCATTTGCTCAAACAAAAGGTGATATATATTAAATATTACACATTAACTTTTCTTTAAATTTGCGATATCGAACATTGAACAACCAAAAAAACGTCGAACGTTTAATCCACCCCTATTAATCATCGATGTTACAGGATGAAGCTGGCGAATTGCTGCGTGGTCGCAAGGAACGATGTCGATTTTCGTTGGAGCGTCGTTTTGTGGGAGGTAAGTCTAACTTATTCTGGGTCTGAGTAAAGTAGATACTCTTATCTCTTTTAAAGTAGCTAATAGTTTACTCTCCTACTTTTTGCAAGAAAAACACTTAAAAATTGAAAGTGAAACACTTTTGAATATTAACATTTAAAAAAACTAACACTAACAAGGGAAAATGTTCCGAAAAATGAACTTTATTTTTTCCGTATCCAAGGCAAAGGCACTCTATTCTAGATCACTTTTCCACTTAAAACAAATTGAAATTTTAAAAATTAAGTTTCATTCTTGCATTAATCTTGAATGTCTACTGGCGTCACTTTTAGTTTTTTTTTGAAATTTTGAAAACCATATGTCTTAGAACTCAAGCATCATAAAATTCCAAAATAGTTGTTTATTTTCGGTTTCGCCATACAATTTTACGAGTATTTATATAAAAAATATTTGAAAAAACGCTAGAAGAATATCTTGTTCTTCTCTTATCTTCTTGTTTTTCTTTGTCTTTTTCCTTTTCAGATTACATCGGTATGGAGCTGCGTCCTGGATTACAGGCGATTGTTGGCAGACGCGAACGCCTCTATTTTGCAGCCACTGTCTCCAAATACGATCGAAGATTCAGGGTAAGTGTGTTTTTCTAAAAGTTTGTTCAGTTAAATTTAAAAACAAAAACAGGCAGTTCGTGTTGATTTGCTTCTGACGTCGAAATGTTTGTTTCTTATTGGCCGAGAACCTCTGAGCAGTGGAGTAAATAAAGGAAAATTGGTAGAGGCACTAAAAAGGTGAATTTATGGAAAGGATATCGAATTTGGATTCATAATATGATATCTGATCTGATAAGAAATTTAGAAATTCAAAATGGGGTCCTTTTGTTGAAAAATTTTCGCAAAATTTTGTATACCCCAACCCCGAGATCCATGATCTTTTGCAGCCACTAGCCATTATCATAAAAATCCATCTACTTTATGGATTGAATATCTTTTTATCACTCCCATCAGACAAATCTCGCTGAACCAACTTCACATGGTGACTGTCAGCACTCTCCAGGATGACTTTGTGCTCTTCTCGGTCGCCGACTCGCATTCCTTGCTAATTGAAACACCACTCAAGACAGAGCTGTTAGCTGCACTAAAGTAATAATCATTTTATTCCCGACGCGGATTAATATTTTTGGTGGATACTATCTTTACCAACTCCATCGCTATGCAATGATTTTAAATTCAGATCTTTTTGGGTTTTGGTAAACTAGCGGTTGCCAATCTTCTTGTTGTGGTTTTGAAAAAAACTTTTTGGTAAGCTTAGCCAAAATCTAATTTTTGTTTTTTTAACCTTGGAGTATTTTTATTTATTTTCTTTTTTTCCCCGATTTATCGTTCGCTTTTATACGATTTTTTTAGCAAACGTTTCAAAGAACGCGCTGGCAGTACTCCTCCAATGCCACTGGAGTTCCGGAATCGTTTTATTCTCCAACTGAAACCCATCGGCAAATTTCCGATGGTTGCTCGACTCATTGTTGGCACCGAGCGATACGTCGAGTTTCGACATGCCGAAGGGGCGGCGGGACAAGGACAACAAACAGCAAAAGTGCAATTGAAGATCAACGGAAAGCTGATGGTAGTGACGGTGCAGAGGGGACTACCACCTGAAAGCAGTAAGAGGGAGTGCAAACTGGTTCGGGGATTTGGGTGGGCTAAAAAGTGCCATTTTTGAAGATTGAATTGAAGCTAATAATTTCTTTGATGTTTTATTTGCATTTCGATTAACGAAAGAACCACGATATATTTTGCCCCGAAATTTACGGTGTTTTTACCGAAATCGAACAAACGAACTCACTGCACTCATTCAAAATATTTCTTAAATGTGCAGAACCAACGGGACGAAGAGGGCTTGATGCTCATCAACACAATCACAAAGCAGTTACGAATGGACAAACACGACAGTCCCAACAACAACGACAACAACAACGGGTGCAGCAGCAACAGAAACAACAACCGCAGCAAATGACCAAAAATGGTGTTGTCCTTCCGGCGGAACATTTAGTGGCCAAAGCTCTCCAACAAAGAGCACAACAAAATCAACAACAACAAGCTTCTCATCTACCGCCACCACATAAACCTCCGCCATTGAAACCCAAACCAATGGTAGTGTATACCAAAGGACTGAAAAAATGAAGCAAAACCCGTTACCGAAGAACCATAACAAAACAACAAAATTACTTTTATTTCTACTATTTTGATGTAAAAAAGGGTAAAGAAAGGCTAAAAATTATCTTATTCCTAGCTTCATATTTTTATTTTACTGAACCCAAAAAACGAAATACAAAAATTTCTTTAGGTGAAACCGCGCGGCCCCTTGTTAAAAACACTTTACGCCTATGAGGCCCAGGACACGGACGAACTGTCCTTCGTCAGAGACGAACTGATTGAGCTGACCAAGAAGGACGAGTCGGGCTGGTGGCAGGGCAAGCTCAACGGCAGGACCGGCCTGTTCCCGGCCAATTACGTGACCGAACAGTAAAATAATAACATTAATAACTCAATAATAATTTGTGATTTGTTCACGTCCAATGAAAGAGACCCATTGAAATTTTATGACATTTTTTAGAATGAAAACGTACAATTTTTTGTCGTTGTTTTAATTTCTTCACGAAATTTCACTTCAAACAATCCTGGAAATGACATTGGACGCCAAAAATCAGTTTTAATTCACTCATTCATCTTGTCAACTAATTCACTTTGTGCCTCCCTTTCGATTTCGTATTCCTGTGATCCATAATGCTACTAACTTGATTTGATATTCATAATGTTTTTATATTTTTTCAATTATTATTATTCAAAAGTAATTTCCATTTTAGAAATAAAAGTAATTTCCATTTTAGAAATAAAATTGTTAGTTAGTCGGAATTTGTCTGTGTAACTATGGCGTGGCTGTGCCTATGGCTAGCCCCCGGGTTTCGGAAGATGAATTCTTATGAGTGTACTTTTTTGAGCAAAAACATTGGCCATTTTTGAGCAATCCTAAACTATTAACAAAAAAAAATGGCCGAAAATTCAAAGCTTTGGTCAGGCCATAATTCATACAATTTACCAAGTACTTTAGACTCTGGAAAAAGATAAATTGGAAATTTTAAAATTTTAAGCGACAAATTTTCGAAGAAAATCATTTTGTACAAAACTGCCCCTCCAAATGCACAAGTACCAAAAAACCGTCTGATACTCCACAATTTTTAAATTTTTACCATCATCGATAGACAATAACAAACATACAGAGCAAATAAATAGGTCTATTCAACATAATACAATGATGTATAGCACAGGGGAAGATCGAACAGAGTGACATGTACAATGTGAATTCGGTGAGAATGAATGCTGAACATGATGAGAACAATAGACATTAGACATACAGTTGGGTGGGAGAGAGACGAACATGCACAACACAACGGCGGATGGAAGAAGATGCAATGAAGTCGATTGGACGCGGCCGGTAATCTCACATCCACAGTCAGCAGCGCGCAAGTCACCATCGGTCCCATCTTTGTGCAACGATGTCCCACCAACTGCAAAAAATAGATAACTTAATACACAAATCCATTTTTCAAAGTTTTGATGAAATTGGAGAGCTGGGGCTAATTTTCCATATTAATTACTAAAAATCAGGAACCGTGGCAACTGGCAAACAATTTCAGTCTTGAAAAAATAAAATAGAAATTTCGATCAAAATATTTACATAAAGAAGTATTTGGTTTTTTCATAGTTTTTTGTTTACAATGCAATTAAAACAGGACAAACCTCGTGCGTTCAGGTTCTGCGAGCCAGTCCAACAACCAAGGCTCCACACAGTTCACATATTGCGCGTAGATGTCGTATGCCCCACATATTTGCATGTTCCAGAGGGTGCTTGCTTTGGTGTGCCAATAGAACCATTTGAGCAGGAACATCTTTGAGAACGTGTCATCATTCAGCAACAGCACAATGAATATGAACCAGTAGATGAGCCAGTGTCTGAGATCATCTAAATGGCAAAATGGGAATTTGAAAGTAAAAAGAGAGAACATAAACATACTTTTGCTCCCCCGGTGGACTGTCAACGCGCTCTTGTACAATGGGTAGACAAGGCCTAAAATGGATGGAACCCGACTTGCTGGATCTCAAAATACATTAACCAAAAAACAGACCGATGAGATAGTTGCACAGCACTCTTTTTCCAGGACCGAACAGCAGCCACAGCTCGAGTACAATGGAGATGGTGCAGTAGACCTGAAAATGAGGCAGTTTAGGTGGGAGTTAAAATTAAAAAGGCAACTAAGTTACCAGTAAAACGATCAGCTGTCTGTTTATGCCCGTAAGCCTCTCCAGCGCCAACATTGAAGGGTGGTTGCTCAGTTCGGGAAGCACATTTTGCACGTATTCCAGCAATTGGTCCCTGCGCAGCGGCAGTCGTCGTCCACTCCCTCGGCGTCGTCCGACCGTGACATCTGCAATTGGCTCTTCCTCGGGCTCCCGCGCTGTGTTCGTTGCCATTGATTGTTGTCGTCGTCGTCGTTGTTGCGTTGCGGTGTTGTCGTCGTCTACCGGGGTTGTCGCTGACTGAGTTGGGCCAGTTGAATGAAGAATGGTGAAAATGAGGAATGACGCTTCCTTTTATATTCTGCTTCCGCTCTCACTCCCTCAAAAAATTCATGAAAATGAAATCTAAAATTAATTTGTGAATGAAAAATACATTGTGCGCAAATCGGCTAAATTTAGCCGCACTAGCTAAAATGCGCTAGCTAATGCATTTGTTAATCCCCGCGTGATAACACATTTTCACCTTCTTCCAGACGGTGAAAGGAACGACGAAATAGTGCACATTTGTTAATCCCCGCGCGCTCACACATTTGTTAATC
>JAQIYK010001297.1:0-10152 GCA_034700465.1 Rotylenchus robustus | reverse complement strand
TTCCCTTATCTCTCGCCTTTCTCTCACCGCTCTCTCACCGTTAAGTCTCTCTGCCCCCCCGTTAACCGACAAGTACCACTGTATCTTATGCAGTCGTGCACTATATTTTCCAAAAAAAGAATTTATGTCGTATATATTTATACATTGTACACTACTGTATTTGGTATACCCTGTATTTATTAGTATAATTCTACACATGATTACTGTAGTAAAAATCAAAAATCAAAAATGGGATTTTTTTTGTTTATATGCTAATTTTTGTGTGCCCCTTTATTTTTGGAATTTAATTTTTAAATTTGATTTTTGATTTTTATTTTTCCAACTCGTTAACTCCAACTCGTGGATGTTCTGTCCTTTTTTGTGCTTTTTATCGCATTTACCTATTTTGATTTTATTTATTCGTCCCTTCTCCAAATTGCATTTTTCGTTCCTTTTTATGTTATCTCTCCCGAATGCCTTTTTGCGTTACTTTTTGATAAAATTTACTACGATTGTTTTAGTGTTTGCGGATGTACAGAACAAAAAAAAAGTAAAAAATGGAAAAATGGATAAAAAAATGGAATAATGAGTTTTGAACAAAACAATCAGAGCGAAAATTTGAAATTCAGAATTTATTTTGAAAAATGTCTTTAGTAAAGGGGAGGTGACATACCGTATTTCCTCTAATTATCGCCCGGGCGGAAATTTTTCAATACCCCCGGAAGGGGGCAGGCAGAAATTGGAGGGGGGGGGCGGAAATTAGAGGGAGGGCGGAAATTTTTCAATGAAAAAAATAAATTCCGGAGCACAGGTTTGCACTACCCCTCCCCCCAAGCCCCTTAAATGGGGGGGGGGGGGTCGCGCATCGCGCAAAAAATTTTAAAAATCAAAATTTAAGGCAAAAAATTAAAAATGCGATAAAAACCGAAAATTTAATTTTTCGAGTTTTTCTGTATTTTTAGGTTTACTGTAATAACAAAAACAATTACTGTATTCTTTTATAACAAAGACAAAGAGTTAACTGTATCTGAAGAGCACGATCCTGTGTATTTTCACGGTATATTTTTCTGTAACGTCAAGATGATAAAATTTCAAAAAAAAAGCTCAAATTTTTATTTATTTTTCTTAAAAAGCCTTTCGGATACGAATTTTTGTTGCGATCACAATAATATCCCTTAATAATGTTCTTCCTTTGCTATTTTGTCCATTTTTTGTTTATTTACAAATTAAATATTTGTTCCGTGTTTTAGTCCCATGACCCATGACTGTCTGATAAGAGCAAAAATGGCAATTTTCTGTTTATTTTTTTTGTTGCCTTAGGGCATTTAGCTAATGCAAGGGCATCACGCGACGAAGGAAACAAATGATGTGGAAAATAATGTTTGGCGTTCTGTTTAATGTGTTTGGCCTTTGGCGTTCTGTTAAATGTGTTTGGCATTGTTTTAATGTGTTTGGCGTTATGTTTTAATGCGTTTGGCGTTATGTTTTAATGTGTTTGGCGTTCTGTTTTAATGCGTTCGGCGTTCTGTTTTAATGTGTTTGGCGTTATGTTTTAATGCGTTTGGCGTTCTGTTTTAATGTGTTTGGCGTTCTGTTTTAATGTATTTGGGATTCTGTTTTAATGCGTTTGGCGTTCTGTTTTAATGTGTTTGGCGTTTAGTTTTGTTTCAATGTGTTTGGCGTTCTTTTTTAATTTGTTTGGCGTTTTGCTTTTTGCTGATTTTAATTTTTTAAATTTTCACACATTTAAGGCTTCGCGAGATTTTGACAAGACGATAACATCAGCAGAGAGGAACAAATTGTTTAAGCAGAGATAAGGAACAAAAAAAGCAACAAAAAATAATTAAAAATGCGATTCACAAAATAAACAAAATTGAAACATTGTATAATGGAATTTTTTGATATTTTTGAGAAAAATTAACACCGGGGGATTTTTATAAAAATTATAAAATTTTCATTTTTTACAAGAAAAATTCAAAAAAATGAATTGGCTAATTGCCTTTTGCTAATTTTATTTGTTTTTTCGATTTTTAATCTCTTTTTAATCCCTTTTTTATTTTTTATTTTTTTCGAATTTAAATTTCCAATTTTACAATTTTTAATTATTTCCCTCCCCAATTTTTTCGACATCAAACATCGCCAAGCTTAAAAATTCTCTCGTGCTCCAACATAAAATTGGCTTCTTCGAAAGGCATCAATTACATATTACGCTTTTTAATACAAAAAGGTGGAGCGAAATGTTAAAGTGACAATTACGGTCCTAAAACTGGCAAAAGTTCAAAAATGGCAATTACCCCCTGTAAACTGGCAATTATCGTGTGCCCTCAGGGCATCTTATTAGTTTTGAGCTTGAAAGGGCAACATTGGATCCCCGGAAGAGAAATTTTTTAAACAGCTCGGAGGATAAATTTATTACTTTTTTTGATGGGTTAATTTTTCAACCTCCGGTAAAAAGAGAAAAAATTGGAATATCGAGAAAAATTATCGAAATTAAAAAATTACTTTGATGCCTCAAAATTTTTGTAAAATGGGAGCCTTGCCCAGCTGTAGGGTTCCAAACCCCTCGAAGAAGAGAAATTCTCAAGCTATTGGTAGGGCTGTGGTGGTTTGGTTAATTTTCTAATTTTTTGAGGAGAGGTGACATTAAGGAAGACTATGTCTAATCAAACTTTCATTTTTGAAAAAATTGACGATTTAAATTCTGAAAATAGGGTGGCCAGGTTCAATTCCTGTTAGCGACGGGACATTTTTCCATTTTTATACAATAGAACTTGTTTGAGCATGTATATGTTTTCTGTGTGCTGTTGGCTTCACAAATGGTGCTACACAGAGATCAAAGTACAATAAAATCACAAAGTCCAAAGATCAAAGGTCAGAGTGCAAAGTTCTCATCTGCCGAAGCCGATGTTGTACAGGTTGCGGTCCAACCGCTTGCCGAACAAATTAGCCCTCCACCAGGGCGTAAACGGGCGCGGCAGCATCGGAAGGGCAATGTTGGCATTCTGCAATAATTCAAATTTAATCCCAAAATTCGAATTTTAAAATTTGGCGCCAAAATTCAAAATTTTAATCTGGCGCCAAATTTGGCATTGTATGCTTACCGCTGCGCGTTTGCCAAAGCTCATGCGGAACGAGTTGGCATCGATGCGGGAAGGCATTTGTCGCTTGCCGAAACTCATTCGGAACGCGTTGCGGTCCAACAGGCGGAGACCGGACGTGCCGTCCGCTGCAGCGCGCGACGCACGCGCTGGGAAGAACGCGTGCGGATCACGTGATGGGATCACTTGATTTGCATCCATATCACTTGATTTTGGGGAGGTGATCACGTGAGGTTCATCTGCTGAGACCAAGATGGCCAGCAAGAGAAGGGACAAGACGTTGATGAACACCAATCGGCACATTTTTTGCCTGTTTTTTCCTAAAATAATTTAAAAAAATTAAAAATAAACATTTTTCAATATATAAACCTAAAGATAGGGGTTAACCCGGAAAAAGAAGATAGAATAGAATACGGTATATTGCAGGTGAACGATAATCTGGGCCAGATGGATTACGGTAATAGGTTAGGGGATACGGTACGCTAGCCTGGAAGAATACGGTAATTTAGGCCAGAAAGGGGTTAGGGATACGGTATCGAGGCCATAAAAACATATTGAAAAATTAATGGCCAACTCCCCACAATTGGGTATTCTTTATATTCAATAGAGTTGGGGTGGGAAAATGTGAAAAATAAATAATTAGACGGAAGCTTGGACAATGCGTGGGTAAATTTTTACGATTTTGTTGGAAAATATGGCAATTTATTGGAATTGGGCCAACCAACACACAATTTGGCCACAAATTGTGTGTTCTATGGCCTTATTAGGCTAAGGGCTGTTTTTCGAATTTGTTGCATTTTTGCTGAAAATGCGGTTCCGAGTATTTGGAGATTTGAATCAAAATTTATTAGCCACTTATTAGAGAATAAAGGTCGTTTTTTGAATAGCCTCCAATTTGGAAATATTTTTCAAAAAATAAATGTCCTGAAGTTGGCTTCTTCGAATGGTTTTTGTTTGTTTTGTTTTAATAATTGAAAAATGCAAATTTTACCGAATGGAAAATTTGTTGGATTTGGGCCTTTAGTGGATTTTTTCAAAAGAAAAAATAGTGAAAAATTTTCAAAATGAAATTATTGCCTTGTGAGGGGATGTGAGGGAATGTAAGGGAATGTAAGGGAATGTACAGGTCTTGAGGGGCGGGACGCGACAAAATTGAGGGCGGGCGGGCATTAGCTGCTTCTTTTCGGCTTTATCTCCTCCCCTCGGCTTTATCCCCTCTCGCGTCACTTTTTTGGCTTCTTCAGAACGGGTTATTATGTATCTCAATATTGTTATTATTGTTGAAGTTAAGGGGAACAGATTAAATAATTGACTCGTCAGAAGCTAATTGCGTCGGTTAATTGGAGTACAAATTTTTGGAACAAAAAATTGAGAAAATTTAAAATATTTAAATTTTAGGCTGTGTTTTTTTGGATTTGATTTTGGCAAAAAAAACTGAAAATTTCGGGAAAATGCACCCCTAGCAAAGGCATTTTTGAAAAAATACAATAAAAATTTATAAAATCGTAACAAAAAAAACAATTTTTTGAAAATTTTCGGGTGCATGTGTTTTTTTTGGTTTTCAACGTTTTGACAGGTTGGATTCGAACTTCGAACACACATTTAAACCATTGCCGAAGCTGTGTAAAGCTTTAACCAGTCGCTACATGTATAAATAAGTGTACTGTAGTCAATTTTCGCTCCAAAACCTTTTCGTCAAATACGATTTTCTTCAAATTACTTTTGCTAAAAATTGTTGTGCGTGCGTCATTAAAATAATCGTTAGTAAAGTAAATAATAAATGCAAAACAAAATGCCAAAGTTGGAGCTGATGGAATGCCAATGTTTGAACGCACCAAATGAATCACCAAAAAGAAGATAATCCCCGACATACGCCAAAAGCGCATTTTGGAAGCAAAGATTGAGCAAAACTAATTGAGGCGAAAATAATAGACAAAAATTGTAGCAACCCCAGCGGGAATCGAACCCGAAACCACCTCAACAGCAGCAAACACCATTGAGCTACGGAGAGTCTCGAAGAAAATAAAATAAAATAAAAAATATTATTTAAAAAAATTAAATTTAAAATTAATTAAATCTCCGTTTTTTAATTTTGTTGCCAATCTCGAGTCTCGGATTTTTTCAGTCTCGCCTAACACTATCATATTCGATTGAGCTGGTTGGGATTCAATCGAGTCAAAAATATAGGATTAAAAAAATTCTTCATAAATTAATCCTTTTTTTCATAAATTTTGAAAACTTATAACACTTTGCTCGAAGCCCCAAAAACAGGAAAAAATTTAAATGATAAATTAAAAAAGATGGCTAAAAACCTAAAAAATAAAATTAGGTATGTTTTCAAAAATAAATTCGCAAATTCGGCCAAAGCCCCCTCAAAATAATAAAGGAGAAAAAATGAAAATTTATGAAATTTGTAAATTTGAAGTGCAAGCCTATAAGCCTTAAAGAATGTTTATTTTTCATTTTTGTGCTAATCCCCACCCCACAACTTCCGGCCACATTTGCCCACACTTTTCATTTTCCCACTCCTTCCACCCACAATTTTGGTTTGAACATTTTGAATTCAATTTATTTAATGCGTGAGAATTAATTTTGTCAAATTTTACAAAGAAGTGAGGTTCACAGCTAGTCTGTAATACAGTATACCAGGAGGTTGGAAATACCGTATGCCCTGAGGCCCTATACAGTATGCCATCACCCTGGCCTCAATACCGTATACGCTGATGAGTGCCGGTAGGTCAATCGCTTATTAGGCGTTGAAGATATATGCCAACTAGCGAAAATAGTTTGGAATACAGTATGCCTAGTCAATGAGGTTGAATACCATATCCCTTGAGGCACTTAAATACATAGCGTATTCCTTATAGTAGTACCCCTAACTATTGGAGTAAATACAGTATTCCACGAGGAATTTTGATAGCCGGAATACCGTACATGCCAAAGCATTATTATCGCAAATAGAGTAGGATATCAAGTTGCACTTTTCCCAGCCCCGGATATGGTATTCAAAGCAGTCGACCCGGTTTAGATAATTTGAACCATATTTTTTGGTTGCTCCAGATAGCGTCACTATTGGAGGGTGTTCTATTGGAGTAAATACAGTATTCTGTGAGACATTTTGCTCGATTGAATACCGTACACCGAATTTTACAGTAGGATATGAGCAGGTTGTAATTTTTCCAAGGCCCCGGATA
Organism: Rotylenchus robustus; assembly: GCA_034700465.1. NCBI lineage: Eukaryota > Metazoa > Nematoda > Chromadorea > Rhabditida > Hoplolaimidae > Rotylenchus > Rotylenchus robustus. The sequence goes on along the minus strand of JAQIYK010001297.1, from coordinate 3,881 downwards.
CGGTATCTCAAGGTAGCGTGGGTTCGAATTTCGAATCCCTTCCCGATTTCCAATTTTTTGCTCAATTTTATCGGCTAATCCATATAATAATAATCCCGGATACGGTATCTCAAGGTAGCGTGGGTTCGAATCCCTTCCCGATTTCCAATTTTTTGCTCAATTCCATCGGCTAATCCTTATTATAATAATCCCCCCACGAGGCTTCCATTGTCCTAAACTATTTTCGAACACTTAATTTGTCATTGTTATCATTGTTATTAAGTGGCTGAGTGGGTGGGACGGAAGTAATTTAGGGACATATTGCCAAGGATTGGATTTGGACTATTTGAATTTTATCGGACTTCCGAAATCCAATTGGATGATGACATTGGTGGGAGAGGAACATTTGGAAGTCATTGGAAGAAAGGAAATCCAAGTTTTAAAGTTTCAAAGTCCAAAGTTTGCAGCGAACTTTGAACTTTGAAAACAGCACTTCTGACTTCTGATCCAGACTCCGCAAAACATATGTTTCCAAAAATTGAATGTTTTCAATTAGTGTCTCGGATACACAATACACATGTTCGTTTTTCGGGTAAAAAGTCGTTAAAATGGTTTAAATCGCAAAAAATGCATTTTCGACCAAAACGGCATTTTTTGCGAGAAAAACCAAAAAAGGGCCATGAAAATTCAGAGCAAGTTGCCACAAAATCCACACCCGCACCATATTTGCCATGGGTTCTTTAAATTTCTGCATAATTAGCATTTTTTATTAGTGTTGTTTTCATTTTTGATCTGGGTTTTCCTAGGTCGGAGTAGGGGGTGGGGGGATTCCGTTTTTTTTGAAAACTGTGGTTCAGGGTCAATATGTACTTTTGGGCTTTAAAACACACAACACATTATGCACTTTTAGCTGAACAAAACGCCATAAGTTTGAATTTGGCGCTCCGCTCACGTGCCAAAAAATTTGAATATTGGTCATTATCATCACCATTAATTCATTCGTTTGTGTCCCGAGGGAATTAATTAACAGAACGCCAAAGGACTCATTTTTGTGTTTTAATTTGTTGTTATTGAGAGTTGAGAGGGGATGGATGTTGGTGATGGATGAGGAGGGAGTGTCAGGTGGTTGGTTGGTTGTTGGCCCAGTTTCCGGCTGTCATTGGCACGCAATTTGTCTTTTATTCAAACAAAATGCCAAAAAATTAAATGCACAAAAATTCAAAAAAGTGCACTTTGGAAACGCAATGTTTCTATTGAAACAATTTATGATACAGGAATTTCGAAAACCCTGAAAATATATTAAATATCTGCTAGTCTTGAAAAATTTAGTAGACTTCGTTGTTTTTATTTTTAGTGGAAATAAACGATTTCCACTTCCTGCCAGCTGGATGTCCTGTCTGCCGCACTTTTTGCCTCGTGTCCCATTTTCTGGCCATAAAGGCGCTTTTTATTGTTTTTTCCCACGAAATTTGGCAAACAAAACAAATTGCTGACAGCCGGAACTTGGCCATTATCATCCGTCACCATCAAAAAGTGTGCCATCCTCAATAATAGCAAAAGTTTGGAAAAATGCCAAAATATGGCAAAATGTGTAATTGCCAGCCGGGCAAAATAATGTCTGGCCAACACATGTGAACATTTGAATGACGTAAAGTGTGCGCCATTTTCATAGTGGCATTTTGCCAAAAATGCAAAAGTGCATATTGTGTTCAGAGGGCTACACGCAACGGCCAAAAAAGCGCGCAATTTGCACAATGCGCAACAAAAATAAAAAATTCAAAGTTTTACTAAAATTCCTTTTCTTATTACAATAACAGTAGCTATAAAACGACTAAAAAAGAAAGATTAGGAGAAAGATAAAAAACTAAAAAAGCGTATGGATATGAGTAGGGAAATAAAATAAAGAGACAAAAAATTCGAGTGAAGCAGAAATCGGGCAAATAATTGGATTCAAATTAAAAAAAAGAGAAAAAAGAGAAAAATAGGAGGAAATGACGCACACAAAAACAGATGGCCAATTTGTGGGCCAATTCATCACGGAAAGGACAGACAAAACAAAAACAAAGTGTTATTTTGTTAAAAATGTGCGAAAAGTGCATTTTGCACAAAACGGTAGGATACGGTAAAAAGGGATACCGTAAGAGAACTAATCATGGAATACGGTATATGTTTAAAAATAAATTTAAAGTTGCCATCGTATGAAAAAACCATGCAACAGATACGGTAGGCAAAACAGATATGGTAAGGTACGATGTGTGGGCATACGGTAAGTTAGAATCACAGAATACAGTTTATACAGTAGGATACGGTATATCGAAAGTGGAGTTCCATAAGGTAAAAGAACATCGTGGATTACTGTATAAGTTGATACAGTACTTATCAATACCTATCTGCTGGAATGCCATTTGCTGAATTGAATAGGGTATTTCTAACTCAATTCTGGGAATACGGTATTTAAAAACTCATTAGTACAATTTATCTGTCATTTATACAACAATATTATTGATATTTAGCACAGAAACAAAATACAAAAAGGTTAAAAGATACTGTAGGATACAGTATGCTATGGGAATGATAGACATGCTATTTTTATGGTATATCTGGGCATATTCTAAGTGTATGGTATATTCTACCAAAATACGGTATTTATCGCCTCATTTTCCTGACCATCGGCAGCACATTCTCGGAGTATCCGTTGTTGGGGTACTGTTGGTTGCCAATGGGGTCGTACCGTATCACCGCGTAGAACATCCACGCGGGACGCGCCTGGCCGCGCGCGCCCGGCACGCACGGACCGAAGCCCGCGGGCAGTGCCCGGATCGCAACGCCCACACCGACGCGCCGGGAGTTGCGCCACAACAGTTGGGTGAAGTGGTAGGCGGAGGGTACCTGGAAAATTAAGGAAAATTTAGAAAAAAATAAAAAATTTATAGTATTTTATGGTTTAAAAATAACACACCTGTAAATTTAGGAAATTTTCTATTGTTTTTCGGTATCAATTTTATTAGAATACCGTACCTTATAATTTACAAAAATTTGATATTTTTGGCCATCTAAAAATGATTTTATTTTGATTTTTTCGCCAAAATTTTTAACAGATTTTGTCAAAACACTCCAAAAGTTTCAAAGTTTAAAGCGAATTTTAAAAAATAACTTAAAAACAGTAATTTGGAATATTTGAAAAAATTGCATAATTTTTTTTAAATTTATTGAAATTTAATTTTTAAAGTGTACCGCGTGGGCGGTCGGAGCCGCCCGGTTCTGCCGCTCATACTCGCGTCCCTCGCTGTAGAAGGACTTCATTGCTGCCTCGGCCATGGTCTCCGGACTGGACAGGTACGGCTCCATGTTGGAGAACATGAACAGATTCTCGCCGCCCGTCCTTAACATGTTGCGGATTACTGTAGCATTGTTATGGTAGTGTACTTTGAACTTTGTGTTCTTTGAGCTATAAGAATTCTGCGGAATTGAGAATTCTGCTGGTGGGGGATTTTGAGATCTGCTGTCCCGAGATCCTGACTCCCTTTTTTTGAGAAATGTGATTTTTGTAATCTTTAATAAGTCTATAAAAAACTCGATTTCAATTGAGATTTCGTCTATAAAATGGGATTTTAAAGACACGAGATTTTCGGAATTTTTGCTTCCAAAATTCCGTTTCAGTTACGATCCCCGTTTTTGTCAAATTTCTTATCGCCCCCCAGCCCCCTCGTGGGGGCTGGGGTAGTTGAGTTTGATCAACGCTAAGGCCACTCCCTTGGAACCTTCATTGTCCCAAACTACACTTTCCAAACAACAAAACCGCTCAGTTTTAGTGTCAAAAAATTCAGCAAAAAATTAGAAAAATTTCAAAAAAAAAATTTTGAAAATCGGAATTATAGAACCATTTTTACGAATTTTTCAAA
>JAQIYK010001296.1:0-10157 GCA_034700465.1 Rotylenchus robustus | reverse complement strand
CTAATTTTTTGCTGAATTTTTTGACACCAAAACTGAGCGGATTCGTTGAGTGGAAAGTGTTTTTTGGGGCAATGAAGGTTCCAAGGGAGTGGCCTGAGCGTTGATCAAACTCAACTACCCCAGCCCCCACGAGTTGGCTGGGGGCGATTAGAAGTTATTAATCTAATTAAAATGTAAGTTTCAGGGTTTTGAAACGCTTCTACCTTCTGTACTTGAGGCACTTGCTAAGCCTAATCCAAATATCAAAATTCAAGTTGATTTGTTTCTGTATTCTATCTTCAGAACATTACAAGCTCAAAAGATTCCCAAAGGTTCTATAAAACAATTGGCGGTCGCACTTATAAAGGTACTTTTTATACTCAAGGTATCGAAATACGAAAGCTGAAATTATTATTCCTCCTAAATTTTTTCTGCTCACTCGCCAATCAAAATCTAGGTATCAATAATCCGATTCATTGCATACATCCGTTCAACTATTCTCGCTTTCCTCCCCACAATCATGAATCCACTAAAATTCAATTCGACAAACATTAAGCACACAGTTGATCCTCTTCCCGAAGTCAGGGAATCTTCATGTACTGCTCTAGGCGCTCTTGCAAAATGCATTGGTGACAACGCATTTATTATGATTATTGATTCAGAGCTTGCAAACGACAAAACAAAAATGAACAAAGTTAATTAATTGTTTCTAAAATTATTTTAAACTTTTTTGAAAAGATTATGGAGTCAAAAGAACGGGCAATAACCGAAGCTGCAGAGATTGAAATAAAAAACGGACAAATTCCCCTTGTGCCGATAATTGGACATCAACAACAAACTTTGTTAGGGGATTCTGGTATTATTAATTTTGTGCAAGTTTCGTAGCCCAATTTATATAATTTTAAACTTCTACAGCATGTTCTTCCGATGGGCAAAAAGCTGAGGAGGATCCATGGAATTTACTGGAACCTGTGGACATTACACAAAAACTTTCTGGTGATTTTGGTAGACAGTTGGCTAGCAAGAAATGGCAAGAGCGGAAGGAGGTGTTGGAAACATTGCGTACTTTATTAACCGAAAATCCTCGTCTTGTTGATTCATCTTTTTATGGAGAAATTATTGGACTTTTGACAAAGGTATTTAGTAAATTTACAACAAAATTTTATTAATAATTAAATTTTAGACCTTGGCTGTTGATTCAAACATTAATGTTGCTGCCGTCGCAGTTAGATGTTTGACTGGTTTTGCCAAGGGTATGCGTAATGGATTTTGCCCGTATGCGAAAATTGTTGCACCCGTAATATTTGAAAAGTTCAAAGAAAAGAAGCCAATACTTCGAGATCCGCTTATCGAGTGCATTGACACTATCTATACAAGCACAGTATGATTGTAGATTATATTCAATTAGTTCTTTTTTTCTTATTTAATCATAATTTTGTTTTTGCTTTTTTATCCAAGTTCAACTACAAATTAACAAAATAAGATAAACTAAAATCTTTTAATTAGAATCTGAGCACTCTCTCTGGAAATATACTTGATGCTCTTGTGAAGCCAAACCCTTATCAAAAGTCTCAACTTGATCAATTCCTTTACCGTGTATTCCGTTCATTATATGCCAAAGATATTCCAAAAGGCTTCGTAAAAGAATTGGTATCAGCTTTGAGCAAGGTAAGTTCATTTGAATAGATAAAATATAGATTTAATTTTTTAGCACACTTTGGATCCAGATCCTGAAGTCAGAAATTCATCATATGCTGCATTAGGCGCCATTAGGAAATGTATTGGTGAAAAGGCACTCTTACTTTTCCTTAGCCCGGAAGTAAGCGGTGATTCAATGAAGATGGCCAAGGTTGTTTTTATTCACATAATAATCATATAAACTATCCTGCAGAGTATGGTAGAAATAACCTCGATGCATTCACATTTTACATAATTTGGGCAAATACTTTTGTACGGTGTTAACCCAACTCATCAACACCCAAGCAGGGGTGGACCGAAACTTCGAAAAAACCGAAACCGAAAAAACGTGAAAACCGAAATCTACACCGAAACCGAAAAAAAAACACCGAAGAAACCGAACACGAAATTTTTTCAATTAACTTAAAAATCGGCAAAATTTTTTTATTGATTGATTGAAAATTTATTTGATTCAAAACATTTAAATTAGTTCATTTGAATGGTGAATCAATAATCAGAATTGACGAGAGACAAATTGTGGTGCATGAATAAGAGCATTTGAAGTGTTTTTGGTGTGAGACTAGTGCGCAAATCATCACCAAAAATGTCATCTTTAGGGGTGCAAAAATTTTCGGTTTTTTCGGGGTTTTTACCGAAACCGAAAAAACCGAAAACGAAACACGAAAACCGAAATTTCGGTCCACCCCTGATCAAAAAGTAATAAAAAGAAAAAGTCACAATTTAAACAAACAATTCCAATTCGTTCCTTCCTTGGCACCCACCCGTTCATTGTTGTAGTGTGCGGCCACATGCAACGGGGTCACTTGGTTTTTGCCTTCGATGTCCACCGGAGTGCCGCGGTCCAGCAAAAGTCTGACCACTGCGTAATTCCCGTATTTGGCCGCCAAATGAAGTGGTGAAAAGCCCTTTTTGGTCAACAATGTTTTGTTGGCCTTTTTCTCCAGCAACAGTTGAACAACTTCCTCTTGTCCTTCCTAAAATTGTTTTGGTTTAATTTTTAACTAATTCATTATTGACAAGCCATTCGCTGCTTTAATTTCCTGCACATTCATTTTATATATTAAAAAACATTGGGATAAAAAATACTATTACGACCTCGAATTGTAAAAAGAACAGAAAAATCAATGTATTAATTTTTTCTACTTATGTTAGATTTCTTATTATCTACTTGGATTTCTGATGTCCAGATAACTTCTCGATTCTGTATCAGAAATTTATCAGGATCCGTAACTTCTCAATTTGAAACAAACCCCTAATTTTTTCGCTTCGTTTAATTATGGCTCGGCTTGTAGTTTGCAAACCCAGAGAATTAGCAACTAATCGATTATGCAACTGTGTTGTGACTGATGATCAACCTTTGCCGCGATGTGCAGTGGCGTGTACTGGTCCCGGGTGGCTGCATTTGGGCTGGCGTGTGCACTCAACAGAATCATGACAATGTCCGCATTGCCCAGGCGCGCTGCAATGTGCAGTGGGGTCTGCAGCTCGCGTGCCTGCGCGTCAACATTGGCTTTGTTGCGCACCAAAACGCGCACAATATCCTTTACCACCATTTTTAGAAAAAGGCACACGCTAATTAATTTTGTTGTTTAAAAGTACCGTCTGATTGGCCCTTGCGGCCAAATGTAATGGTGTCTCGCCTCGTACAGTCTCACAGTCAACATTTGCTCCCTAAAAAATTAAAATATTTATTGAAATTAAACAGTTAAAACCTGTTGGATTAGGAAAATGACGATGTTAATGCATCCCATGAATGCCGCAACATGCAGCGGCGCAAGGCCCGACTCGGTGGTTGCCTCAACGCTCGCGTGGTATTTCAGCAACAGTTCAACTACCTTGATCCGGTTCTTTTTGCAGGCGATGTGCAACGGAGTAAACCTGAAAAGTCATAATTGGAATATTAGTTGGCAAAATGAGTGAGTCGATAATAAGAAAAACACGCGATATTTTGTGCATTTTACCATAACTCTGTTCATAAATAAAGACACCGTATTGGTATCAAAAATCAAAAAACAACTACCTATATGACTATACAATAGGTAAGTAAATAAGCAATTAAAACATAATAATTTTTCAGAATCGGTTAAACGGGATCATAATTATATCAAATTAACCAAATTTTTGATCAATTTTTTGTTACTAAGAATTATAGGGTACCTATACGGTATTTTCAAATAAAAAATTCAATGCACTATTAACTTGAGAAAACAAATGCCAATTAAAAATTCAATTAACTTGAGAAAACAAATGTCAAAATGATATTAGTCTGTCAATTACCCACCCATTCAATGCTCTTGCGTTCGGGTCTGCATGTCTGTCCAGTAAAAGTTTGGCGACAGCCACATGACCACAGTGTGCCGCAACATGAAGGGGGGTTAAGTAGTCCACGGTGACCTCATCAACATTTGCTCGATGGTACAACAAAATCCTTAACCATTTTGATTTTTTATACGTTTGTTAAAATAATTTGTTGAGCAAATTTTAACTAATTAAGAATAAATAATCAAAAAGTGGCATTACCAATTTGTTTTTCATTTTTGGATAAATTTTTGAAAATTAAATTTACTTTCGTATTTTTTCCTTTTTGATCATTTTATTAAGGTCCAATTAATGTGTATTCTCTCTTGAATACCCATTTATTTGACTTGCCTGGCACAATCCACATGGTCCCCCTGTGCCGCCATGTGCAGCGGAGCCAGTCCATTTTTAGTTTTGGCCCCAATTGGAGCGCCACGCTCCAACAACAACTCCACCACGGAATCATGGCCAGAACGGGCGGCACAGTGCAGCGGAGTGAGCAAATCGCGCGTGCGACAGTCAATGACCGCGCCACGGTCCAGCAACAGCTCGCACAACTTGGCACGACCCCACTTGGCTGCAACATGCAGTGGACTGATGTTGTGGCGAGCCTTGGGTTTAGCACAATTATTTTAATTATGGAGTTTGAAAATTACACAATTGTACTTATTATAAATTTGTGCTTATTACTAATTTATTTGTTAAAATTTCATAAATTTTTATTCGAAAAATTATCCCAAAATTGCTGGATTTTTTTTCATTTTTTTGTTGATTTTTGGCATTTTTGAAATTCACCGGGGTCCTCGGGGAATTCCCCCCGCGGGTACCTCCGCGCCAAAAAAAAACCGGGAACGAGGGAGGAGGGCGGGGAATGGATGGCGGGGAATCGAATTCCCCGTCCCCGCGGCCCTTCTGACTCACCATCCCCCTCTCAGCCCGCTCCCAAAAACGGGGACGGGGCACAACTCTAGTGAAAAATGACAAAATTGGATAAAATTTTAAGGAAAATTTGTATTTTTTAAATCGCACATTTTTGACCAAAAATGCCCATTTCTTCCCTTTCTCCCGAAAATTTTTCCATTGAAAAATTTAAGCCCTCTCTTTAATTTTAGCCTTTCCTTTAATTTAGGCCCCCCTAAGAGGGTATTGAAAATTTTACGCCTATAAAGTATATATCCTATAAAGTTTCAGTTAGGTAGATGCATCCTATAAAGTCTAGATGGTTTAAATTAGGTAGGTCCAAACTCGGTTTCGATTAGTTTATTCAATTTTATAATTTACTTTGTCTCTTTTTCCGCTACCTGAAAATTGACGTTTGCGCCTTTGTCAATGAGCAGCTGGGCAATGCTTTCGTTGCCATAATGGGCCGCGATGTGCAGTGGGGTGAAGCCGCTCTTCGACGTCACATTTGGATTCTGTTCGTTCTGCAGCAGCAGTGTTGCGGCGCGCGTGTCGTCCTTCTTGGCCGCAATGTGCAGCGCGGGCAACTTCACTTTGCTGGTGTTGTCGTTTTCCAACAACAGCGACACAATGCGATCATGTCCCTGTTGCAGTGCAACAGCCAATGGAGTGAATCCGTCCTAATTTATCTCATTTATTCAGGTCATAAAAGCAAAATAGTTTGCCACTAACATGAGATACAATTTAAGGAGAAGATACAAATTGAAATGATCAGCCAATTTTTGAACTGTTCGTTTAAACAGTCTAGGCTTACCTCTGTTGCCAGTGCTTGGTTTGCACCGTGGGCGAGAAGGTAGCGCACAACCACTTCGTGATTCTCCTGGGCTGCCATGTACAGCGGCGTAAAGCCATTCAGCGACTGTGCATTCACGTTCGCTCCATGCTCCACCAAAATTGTCACAACCTAAACAAAAACACACTTATTGTTTAAACAACACAACTTAAACAAAACACCTTATAAACACCATAACTTTTTACTATTACATTTTAATAATTTATTTTTTATTGTTCTATACTCTATTAAATGTGCACTTCAAATTTGAAATAATCGAATGCTGACCAGAATGTCTGACTCTTCATTGTGTACAGTAAAGATTAGAGATAATTAATCCCCAAAATAAGCATGGAAAGAGGCCAATTTGGGGATGTATCATGTATTTATTATATGTATTATCTGATTGTCTATTTTTGATAAATATTCGAAGCTGTTTGACACTGCCCACCTCCCACTCCCTCCCAAACCCAAGTGTTCTTTTCGGGGCCAACTTTGACCTATCTGTTCTATGATTATGAATATTATTATTATTATTATTATTATTGTTTTTCGAGCACAATGTCTTGTCCGGCCAGCGATGCTATGTGCAGTGCCGTATTTCCCTTTCTCGTGCTCGCATCAACAGCCGCCCCACGCCTTAGCAATTCTCGCACAACTTCTAAAAATAACAATTAATTGTTTCTTTGTTTTTTGAAAATAATACCAACAATAAATGGTTTTTTATATTATCTATAAACCATTGTGGCCCTCTTTTGAGGCCAAGTGGAGTGCGTTCAGTCCGTTGGAGTTGCACGTGTTGATGTCAATGCCGGCGCGCAAAAACTCCAACACTTGGTCCAGATTACCAGCCCGAGCAGCACGCAGAAACACCGCATTTTGATCATTGGACCTTGTGGGCTAAACAAACAATTTAAATAAAATTAATATTTTTGATTTTTGCTAAACATTTATTCATCCAACATCAATGATTACTGATTATATAAAACAGTGAAGAAGAAGAAATAATTGAATTTTGAATACTGATCAATTTTAAATAAGTGGATGCATGTCGGGACAATTATTATTTTTAAATCTATTTCATAGTAAAATTTGATGAAAATTGAAAATAAAACGCTTAATTTTGACGAATAAATTTTAATTTTCCAAATTTTGATTATAATGATATTTTCTGATGATAAATCTACTTACTTTTAAAAATATATCGATTTATATTTAAAACATTTTAAAAATAAAAAATAAAACTTAATTATTGTTTGAATAGGTTTACGATTTTTTATTTAGACAAAAATGTAAAAAATGTAATTAGAATTGAAATTTTTCTTTTTTTCACATATTTTTCGTTTTTTAATTTCAACAAATTTCTGATTGTATTATGTAGTGAGAAAATTAAAATACTATACGCTCTACATTCTTTGGACCTTTAGCGGAGGTTGCTGTTGTTCGCTGGCCTGCCCCTCAACATCCCCTGGGCCTGGTTGTTCATCTTCCGCCGGTTGTTGTTGTTGCTGGTCGTGTTGCTCATTTGACGAAGTGTTGGGATCAATGGTCATTTTTGGGCAGTTTAATGTCGCCACGCGACAACACAATTATCAAAATAATACAATATTATGCACCTTTTACAAAAGCAACAAATTATAACGGCCGGTTAATTGTAACAAATAGGCATTGGACGATTGGACCAAGGCTTACATCGGGCCAACTTTTTGCCGACACGGCCAGATTTTTTGGGCCCAAATTTTTTGGTCCGGCCTGGTCCTCCAAAGGTGTCTGCTGCAATTACTAGAGAAGATAAAAAATTGTGAGAAAACGGAATTTATCAAAATTTAAAATTAAAATATAAAATTAATAAATGCTAAATTTTTTGAGGTTCTATTTTATTATTTTAAATTTCATTTAAACTTTTAGTTTAGAGATATAATTGAGGTAAAAATAATACCATTTTCGATTTTTGAGGTAAAAACCCCACTTTATACAAAATTTTCGATTTTGATGTAAAAACCCCTCTTTAGACAAAATTTTCGATTTTGATGTTAAAACCCCTCTTTAGACAAAATTTTCAATTTTGATGTAAAAGTCCCTCTTTAGACAAAATTTTCGATTTTGATGTAAAAACCCCTCTTTAGACAAAATTTTTGATTTTGATGTAAAAACCCCTCTTTAGACAAAATTTTCGATTTTTGAATTTTTTGAGGTAAAAGAACCTATTTTATGAGGTATGGAAATTTTTGAGGGAAAAAACCCATTTTTTGAGGTGAGAATATTTTTGAGGGGAAAAAACCAAATTTTTGAAGGAAAAAACCTTATCACTATAAAAAAAATAAGGACCAAAAAATCTACGGACAAAGTATACCTCTGAGGAAAAAATCAAAAAATGTTTGATAAAAGAAAAATATCAATAGGTATTTCCTGTAATTAAAGGAAAAATTTAAAAAATATATAATTTCACAAGCTATTCAATTTATTTTTTAATTTATTTTCTATTTTCCTCCTTCCTTTTCCCTTTTTTCTCTCCCCTCCCCCGCCCCACCACCCGACCGGACTGACCCGGGCCGGCTCGATCTCACCCCTGCTGACTGAGGAAAACAGAACAGAAAATTAATTAAAATAAAAAAGTAAGTCACAGATTAAAATAAAAAAGTAAGTCAGTTAAGAAAGAAATTTTAAATTATATTCTGTTCATTCTTTAACAATAATAATTTAAAAAAGGCAATGAACTTTATTGGGCGAATTAAATATGTTTAAATAGTATAAAGCTAAAAAAGAAAATTAAATGACCGTATTTCCTCTAGAAAGTCTCCCGGAGGAATTGCATATAATTTGTATTTAGTATTTAACCAATTCATTTAGGCTTTAATCAAAATAAGCAAATATTTAAGAATACCCGGACAAAAGTCAGTCATCCATTTTATTTTATTTTTAAGTTTTGAATATCGATGTGTCATACCCCTCTGTGAGCAGTTAGTTGTGGTTGGAAATAGCTGCCTTTTAGGAAGAAAAAAGAATTTCTTGGATGGCGGAAAAAAGAGGCCGCCGAATTGGTAGCGATTTAGGCGGAAGATAAAGGAAAGGCAGTGAGTAGGAGCATGGAAAGAAAGATGAGAGAAAGGAAGAAAAAAATTGGGGTTGGGTGGATAAAATGAAGATTAATGAAATAGGGTACAGGGTGCAGAACAAATTAGGTATGTTACAATTAAAATGCTGTTTTTTACTATTTCATTGCCATTCCTCTGAAAAAATTGTTGGTAATTAAATTTCAGCAAAATAAATGCGTTCTATTGGTGGTATTCGTAGTGTAATTTAATTAAATTATTTGGTTCTCTTTTTTGTTTCGCTTCAACCCACACCATCCTTTCTTGTCTTTGAGGATAATAAATTAAATGAATTTGCCGGCATTGCCTGAGGCAATTCCTAGGCCAGCTGCACGGCACGCTTCATTTATCCATTTTTGGTCCGAAAATAAAAATAAAAGGGAAATTGGCAAAATGTGAAAGGCCGGGCATTTTAGCAAAGAATAATTAGGGAAGAAATTGGCCGCAAAATGAAAAGGAAATGGTACAGAAAAAGAGAGAGGAGAGAAAAAGAAAGAAGAGAAAGAGAGGGGATGAGAGAGAAGAGAGAATGAGAGAGAGAGGGAGGTAGAGAGAGGGAGGGAGGTAGAGAGAAGAGAAATGGTGGGGATGGGGATGAGAGAGAAAGTGAGAGAGAGAGAAAGGTAGAGAGAAGAGAAAGAAGTGAGAGAGCGGGCAGTGTATTTTAGTGCATACTTACTATTTATTGCCAATCCATTTATTGATTCCAAATAGCTAACAAATGTAAGCTGTAGAGAAGCAGCAAAAATTGGAAACAGAAAAAATGGAAAAGAAAAATACACAAAGACGGAGGAGAAATGGTAAATGGCGGAAGGAAGTAGGCAGTTGTCTTAACTTAATCTTGACTAGTCTTTGTTTATCCAATGGCAAAGTTGTGGCCATTTCAGCGTGGCGACTACAAAACAATGTGGCGGCATTCAATGTGGCGGTAAGTAGTCCGAATGAATTGTGAAGGACAGCAACGGAATGTTGTGTGAGATTGTGAGATTGAATTTGTTGTGTGTGTGCGACGAAGCCGGGGATGCGTAAGGAATCTAATTAGCGGGCATTTCGGCGGATGTTTGTCGCAGAAAACATTTTTGTGAGAGCCACCGACGGGGGAGGGGGAGGACGGGATTCGCATCGATAATTATATACGGAAATTCTGGATTATATGTATTACAATGCAGAAAGATGATAAAAAATGAAAAATGGTGAAGATGATGGATGATATGTAAGATGATGATGTAAAATGATGTATATTTTGAAAAAGCAAATAATCCAAAAGTATATTATAGGGTCGGAGCGGACCGGTTTAAAACCGGGGGGTCCGGTTTTCGGTTTTGAAAATTTCTCCAACCCCGGTTTTCGGTTTTGTA
>JAQIYK010001295.1:0-10161 GCA_034700465.1 Rotylenchus robustus | reverse complement strand
CCCCCCCCCCCCCCCCCCCCCCCCCCCCCCCCCCCCCCCCCCCCCCCCACCTGTGCATAGTATAGTATAGTACCATATCTTTTTGACAAAAATCAATCATAGGTTTGACATCATATAAAATTACAGATTTTGGGTGACAGACAAAATGTATAATAACGTTGGACTTCCTACTGCGCGTGGATCTGGCACGTAAGTATACTGCTACATTAGTAACATCAATATACTTTTAAAAACACTATACTTTTAAATTCAAAATAAATTCAGGAATGCTTTTGTGCAGGCCAACTTATCTAATCTAGGCTTCTCAAGGGTATGGTTTCTAAAAAATAAGAACCGGAACTAAAATCCCGTTATAGAACAAAATACAATACAATGCCGAAGAAGACATTGCTAAAGCGGAGGCTGAAGTCAACAAAGCGCCAAATATCGAGTTGCTTGACCACGAATACAAAAGACTAATTGAAATCAAATGCGTGGAATTCGAAGATCTTATGGAAGGAAAGGTTCACTTTTTATACTATTTTGGGAATGTTTTTCGGGGATTCGTTAAGTGCTTCTCGAGATAATTTCGGTGTACATTCTCTTTTTTATTTAGGGGTTTAGTGAGGATGAGATTAATGCTAAGGTAAATGAGTATCGTAAGCTTTTATTCAATGAGTTTGAAAATGGACGTCTGGACATGGATACAGAATTGGATCTGCGTAATACTCATTCAAGAGCTAAAATTGCTAAAGGTAATAATTTGGTTCCAAATTTACACATTTTTTCAAATTTTCAAAAAGATCTACTATAAATATTTTAGAGAAAAAAGGAGATCTTTTTTCGTTCCTTTGTCCATGTGGTTAATAAAGGTCCTGGGGGGAGAAATTTCCTAATAAGGACTTGTAAGGACTCAGGCCCGTAAAGAGGGAGCAGCCACCCGAACAGACGGATGGGTTCAATAATATTTCAAAGGGTGGACTCTTTCCGCGAAAAATCGGCACCACGGAATTTCTATATCTAAAAGGATTTGCACAAATTTTTTCCTTTTTTTTAATTCGAATACGATTTGGACAGGCCCCCACTAATACATGGTCTCGTGCAAGGACTTAAATTCAGTTTCACTTATTAATGCAAATGGGTACTAGTACCAATACAATCAAATCTTAGTTCAGCATATTCACATATTCCTTTACTTTTTCACACATGAAACCAATTTATTTAAATAGGAATGAATAAAATCCCGATGCAAATTTTCGGGATTTTTCGGGCGGGATCCCACCCGAACAAATTGAAGGATTTATCCCGAAAAATGCCGTCGAACCTCCAATCCGGTCTCTAATTTAAACACACACACGTACGAAAAAAATTGGTGTAAAAAATTCTTTTTCTTACCAAATTCCTCACTTTCAGCAACATATGAATTTAGATTCAAGAGATAAATGGCGTTCAGCACTTGGAATAGATGCTGCGTTTGTTGATGGGTCTTCACTGGAGAAGTTAAAAAAGGCTAGCGATTCAGTGCTTGAGCAAACAAAAAATATTGATAAAAATGCTCTCGACAAGGAGATGGAAAAGTCATTGATGGAAAAATTGATGGAAAAGGTAAAAAATAGGGCCTGCTGGACATGGGCCGGAACCGCATTCCAGATTCCTTACCTTTTTGGGCTTATAGGGGTTTTCACGGGTTCTTGTTAGCTCACAAGCTCATACACCGCCTTAACTTTTTAATAAAAGAAGTAGGAGTTTAGCCCCCTTAAATATTTTATATTTAAAATGGATACCAAAAAAGTCCAATGGAATTGTACGTTTTGTACCGACCAAAAAGTTTCGTTTTGATCCTCCGTTTTCCCTTTTTAATTTCAGAAATTTCAATTTTTTTTGAACAAATACCAAATTAAAAAACATAAAATATTTCATACCCCTTATCGTGTTTGTCAAATTCCGGGCTCTAACTTAAGCTATTTTGATTTACCATTTTTTATTATTTTAGATTAAAAAGGCAAAGGAGAAAAAGAAAGAACACAAAAAGGTGAAGCGTTTGTTGCGCAAAGATGCTTCTCCGAGTGATAGTTCTTCCGATAGCAGCAGTTCCAGCTCTTTGGATTCATCTACTGACAGCGATGACTCTTCAACGACATCATCAACTTCTTCATCAATCAGTTCAAGAAGAAAAAAGAAGAAAAGAAGCAGGAACAAAAGAGTGAAGGAAGTCGGACTAAAACCAAAACATGAGCCATCAAATTCGCCAAACAGTGGAAAAACGCAGAGGTTTGTTATTGGCAAATTTTCATTTTTTGCTTTGTTAAAAAATTTATTGTTTTGATATCTGTGTTAATAATATGAATTATTACGACGGGACTTTGGGAGGCCTGCCCATCTGTGATCGTGACTAAATTATCTTTGTACAGGAAAAGAGTTTTTAACTATAAATTGTTTTTGTTTAGAAAAGAAGATCAACGCGATTGGCATGGGAAAAAGTTAAAAGCGGTAAAAGAAGAGACGAAGGACCACGAAACAACTGATGAGCATGAAGCCAACAGTCATAAGAAAAGAAAAGTCGAGAAATACGAACGGAGTAAGTCCCGTCATTCTGAGGGGGAAGAAGAAAGCGAACGAGATCGGACGGGTGAGGAACACTCACATCGGAGTAGCAAGGGTTTGTCGGAGAGAGAACGAAGACGCGACCGAGATGAACGGGACAGACATGCAAAGTCGGATCATCACAAGGTAGTAAGCCATAACCAAATGGGTAAATCAAAGTAATGTATTTAGCGAAGTGAGGACTCTCCCGCCCACCGATTACAAAATCGAGAAAGGGACCGAGATGATCGGGAATCGGAGAGAAAGCGCAGACGTTCGAGAAGTCAAAGTCCAGCTAGTAGACGCCACCGCCGAGTTGTTTCTCCACGTCGTTGATACCTTATTCGCCTCTCCCCCATTTCGATTTTAACGAACATATTTTTCGTAAATATTTGTAAGGTTTTCCAAATAGAACAGCAAAAAGTTCTATCCAATCAACCACTTTACTTGGTTTTATGTATGCGGAATTTTACCTTTCATCCTTCATGTAAACTTGCTGATGAGTACCATCGATAAATAATGCATTGTGATTTTTTGTTTTAATATATATTTGTCGATATAGTTAAATTCGAGTACATTCTTTAATTAATAATATAGAAAAATATTTATAATAGGTGTAAAAATAGCAAGAATGGATAAACAGAAAAAAGCTCAAATTGTGAGTGATGAAGAGCAAAGTGAATTAACAAATTACGAAGAGGATGGAGTTGGAAGTGCAAGCAACCAAAGCAAGTTCTTAGTAAAATGTTAATTAAACTTGTGCCTTCCCATCATTTGTGCAAAAAGGTTGTCATATTTTCTGATAGTACGATGAATATAGATGATTTAAGCAATCTTTTGTAGACAAAATATTTAGGTAAAAATTTATGAGTAATTTCCAAGTGTTTGATTTCGTATGTATGTGTTAGCTTAGCTGCCAAAATCGCCACAAGCATAAACAATTTTTGCTGGTGTATAATAAATACATACATGTTTAAAAAAATTCAACCTAAAATGTGCCTTTTAGGGAACGAATTTTTGTTAATGTTATACATATCTATCATTTAAAGAGAAAACCTATTTGCCGTATGATCCTTCGTCTTTTTCACTTCTGCATTTCTATCGGCCCCAGAATGATGTTGTTGCTTCAATGATTGTACGATCAGGGATGGAAGGAATAGATCGCTATGAAATATCCAAGGCACTCGGAATAAATGCAAAAACTAAAACGGGGTCTGTGCTTTCTAATATTCTAGAAAATAAAGAAACAAATTAAGGAATCGAGTCGTCTCAAATTCAATCCAATGTGCTATGAAAACGTTTCCAAAACAATTTGGAACTTTTCAAAAGATGGAAGGCAAACATCGTTTCATAAAGTTATGCTTTAACATTTTACACATAACATTGTTTTTATTCAGATATTATGTGAAAAGCAAACAACATACGCCGGGAGGAAAAGAATTAATAGAATTCTCGAAACGTTTTAAAGCAATAACTGGAGCAGACTGTCCATACAAGCTCGGCGAAACCATGAAATTTCCTTCACATAATTTAAGTATGGAATATTTAACAATAAATTAGTTCTGACAGGAATTTTCACCCGAACTCGCAAATAAAGATCGAATGCCCTTATTATATCCCCTTAATAAAGAAAAATACCCTTATTAATTAATTTACAAAACTAATAAGAAATATACATACATTTATTTGTTTTTAGGTACTTTACGGATTAGCGACGTTACAATGAAGAGATTAGTGCGGATTCTTGAATATTTGTATCAAGAAAAGGTTCTTGTCACTCGTAGTAAACTTGAATTTCATATATCGCTGAAGGAACGCGAAGAAGGTTATGCATTTCAGGTATTTTAGAATAAACGAAATCAACATTAGGACATTACAATGAAAAGCTAATTTTTATGAACTCAAAGAATTGTTAATTTAGATCGACAGAAAATCTCTCACAAAATGTGTGCTAGCTCTTGCAAAGAAACATTTTCTAAATCTAATGAAAATGGAAGTAATTGAGCGAGGAATACCAACTTTGGTTGATATAATTGCCATACCCGAGATCAACACCATAGACAATCCACTTGTCAACGAAGCTCTTGAAAAAATTGTGGCGGAGTTCAAAGAGCAACACAAGAGTTTTCCTACTGGAACACGTTTGAAACAAGAGCCTACAATAACGAAAGATGATTTGAATACCGGAGAAAATGTAGAAAAAGTTCATAATGAAAGAAGCGATGATGAACATGATGTCAAAGTGAAAAATGAATGTATGGAACAAGATGAAGGGTTTTCAAGAGGATCATTACTCAATAGAACATTCAATACGCTGCAACGATTATCTCTACAGTAAGTTTTTGAAATGTATTTTAATAGTTACCTTGGTACTCCTATTCAGAAAATACAACAGAAAAAGTGGAAAAACCTTCACAACACTTTCTCAACGGTCGTTGAATTCTCTTGTAGATTCCGCTAAACAACGAAGACTAGTGAAAGCATCGGGCAGAAAACGACGATTAATCAAAGAGGAAAATCATGTTGAAAATGAGCAAACATTGCCAGGCAATTCTCATCAACTAACTAACAAGCGGACGTATGATACAATTGATAAACAGAGTCTTCAACACAAGGCTTATCTAAGAAGCCGTTTTACACAACGTGAAAGAGATATGGTTGGTGAAGATCTACATGTTTATTCTAATAAACGAATTTTAGTTACTTTTAATAAGAGCATGTAGCTTTTTTCTGAATCCAGTTACAAGATTTTGGCCTCATCCAAAGGTTATGCGTACTCTGATGCATGAATATGTCCCGGTATATTTATTTATTAAAATGCTCACGACCGACTAAAATAACTGATATAATAGTATTACTATATTGTATAATCCGGATAACCCAATTGTAATTCGGATTTGAAGGAGAACCACATTTTGCTTTTTTAACTTTCTATGGTAATACAGAGACACCAAAATATCTTTGCGAATGCGTATTCTTATTAGCCCCCGATTGCACTCAAAATTCGTTAAACACTAATTTAAATATTCTAAAACCTTTAAACTTTCTAACAAAAATCCTTTCCAGATTAAGTTATTTTTGCCTAATAGGTTAACTAATTCAAATCGCTGATTTTATGAGATTTTATCTCTTTTCCAGGAATCTCGTACCAAAACAACTTACTCTCTCATGGCTGCAGGTGTACGAGAAGTTAGATCAAAGGAACGTTATGCGCACCATCAGTATATTGTAAAAACAATGGCAAGCTACAAGGAATTACTCGACCTGCGCAATCAGTTAGCCCAAATGAATCTTTCACAAGCAACCATTGCGGGCGATGATCAACTACGACAAAAGGACTACTTTTTTATCGATGCTTTTAGAATATCGTATCAATTGCTTTTCAGGTTTATTTTTGTTTAATATCAAAAAGCGGCAAGTTCAGGGAAAAGTGTACTAACAAAACCAATCAGATCGTAAATTTAAAAAAAGTTTAAAAAAATCGAAAAGTTGTAAGCGGTTTGTGTATGAATTTGCAAGTAATACAAAAAATTACTTTGACAAAGATTTCACACTAGTTCCTGACTGCTTTAATGTATTTTAAAGCATTTTTAACTTAAGAGAGTCATCTGATTTTCCTTCGTTTATTGTATCTGATTTTGAACTTCGGCGTTACTTAAATAGCCGTAACTTGTACTTCATTACCATAACAGACCGACAACGCGCCGAAGGTTCATTACGAACAAAGGAACCCTATAACGAACGAACTATTCGACATTGTGTTGCGTACAATACAATTATGGTTTGTTTTTACAGACTGGGAGGATTAAGTTTAAGAAACAATATTTTTCCTAAATATAGAAAGGGAAAAAGAAGGGGTGGGTAAATCCTAACTTGTCATTGAAATTTCTCGAAAATTCATTTTTTATGGTCAGTATAATTTGGACAAAAACTGACATATATGTATATTTTAATCAGGGCACATATTCATACAATATTGCGGTTCAACAAATATTGCGGTTAGATAGTGTTGTATTTAATACTTCAGGCTGTACTCCTTACAATTAGCGCAGGAACTATCAAAAATATGGAAGACACTATAAATGAAGAACAGAACAATATCGGAAATGGCATAGCAGATATGGAGAAAGAGCAAGTCATCCAACAAACTTCGACGAAAGATGATGCTGATGTTGCGAATTTTGTTGTCGAACAAATAGGAATTCAGGTAAAAAAAATCCACTTTTTAATTGAACAATATCGTAACATAGATTTTTAGCCATTAGCCGATGTATTGGAACAAATGAGAACTGATGGAATAATTACGAAAAAACGTGGATTAGAGGTCAAACAATTGCAGAACGATGAAACTGAAGTAACAGAAGTTGAAGAAGGGTTTGTAGAGAATATAGGAGGAGAAACCCAACGAAAGGAAGGAGGCGAAGAAGTGCTTTCATCCTGTCTTATCGATGAAACCAAGCAGCAGCAGCAGCCAACAACTCAGTTGGGAAGGGAATGGCGCAACCAAATAAAATGCACTTATTTGTAAATTAAAATTGAACTTTTATTTCGGACAAAGTGTTTTTTAGTTATCGACACTATTTCCAACCAGAATACCACAAAGATTTGGGTGGATCAATTTCACAATTATATTCAAGTCTTAAAACGGATGAATATGGCATGGATGTCTTTGGAAACCAGGAAAATGCAGGTCAATTACTGGCACTGGCTAATTATCTTTGTCAAAATGTGAACGAGGTTGGACCTTTGATTTGTTTTTAATGGATATTTTAAAATTATCATTAATTTTAAGTCCGCTATCGAGACTTCAGTGCCAAATTCATTAAATGAATTGTTTGCTATACAAAAGTCGCAAAATAATTATGACTTATCTGCAGCTAATGTGGAACCGGAACAAGATATTCTTAATGTAAGTTAGTGTAGTAGTTGAAAATATCAAACTTAATAAATGTTAGTGTTTGTATTTCGCAGTTTATATTTGATTCGAGAGTGAGTAAAATTTAACAAAATAATGTATAAAAAATTTATCGTAATTTATAGTGGAAATTTTTTGTTTTGCTCCAATCTACCATACATTTTTAAATTTTAGCTAACTGCTAGCGCAACCAAACAACTTCGTTATCTGGAAAGCACTGAATTACGACTGGAACTGCTTAGAATCCTTCCCAAAAATCTTTTGGCTTCATTTGCCTCTATTGTCCAATCACTTCCCGATCCGGAATCCCTTGTCAACATAAAGCTTATTTCTAACAACAAAATGCCACAATCGGTTATAGAAGTTGAAACAGAACACGAACAAAACGGAAAGGACTTTGTAAAGAAGCGACATCAACATACCTTTGACTCCATGCATAATAAATTATTTGATATAATTGACCAAGCAGGGGTTCTAGGAATTACTAAAGAAAGACTGAAGGTACTTTTTAATTAAAAAAACTATTTTTTGGTTTTTTTGCAGAATTATTTTGGCTTTGATGCAAAGGAAGAGCTTAATGAACGTTTGAATACTCTTATAGAAACTGGTGAAGTATTTGTTTGTGGAGTAGCCAAAAAGTGTTATGTCAGTACGCGTAATGGGAATGCATGGCTAGTGCGTAACAAGGAGGGACATGGTTTTGTTCCAAGGCCCTGGATTCTTCCATCCGGACAAATAAATTGGAATATTACAAAGTTGGTTTATTATTTAATTAAATTTGGATTTTCTCCCTGAACATGTCACCCTTTATCCTTTATTTTTAGATGGATGCTCGAGGCAGTCTTCTCTGTTGTTTTTAGTAGCCCAGGCATTACCATCGAGGATTTGATCTCCCATTTTCTGTTTGTTCTTCAACCTACACACACTTTGGAACTCCTCCACATACTCGTTCAACTTGATTGTTGCGCCATCATCGATAAAGTGTTGTCTGGAATGCACAAGTCTGCACCATTTTCAAGTTCCTTAATACATTTATTATGATTAGTAACTTATGAGTTTCAGGATTTGATAAGATTCAAACGGTGAAATTCGTAAAATCAAATACCAATGGGATGGAGAGACTATTTTTGTTCAATGAATTGAAGCTGAAACCGTTGTTAGAAGTTAGAAAATGAAAAGAAAAGAAATTGCATTTTGTTATTACACACACACCCTGTACCTGTATACTGTATTACTTACTAGATTTTTATAGAATAAATCTATTTTCAATTTACAAGTATCACAATTTTTGTTATTCCTTCCATTCGTTTTCACTATTTATCTTTCTTTTTTTCATAATATTTTCAATTTGATGCAATCACATAGGAAAAATAAAACGGCAAACGATGTCATCATCTGTGGAAAAGGAGGTACAATCGCTCATTAACACGCTTGGATTTCTCGACAAGGGCGTTTATTATTTGGAGCCCGATTGTTTTCGTAAGCACACTTAATTAATACGAATGAAACATTTTTCATAGAGAATGTCAGAGATCTGATCCGCTACCTTCATCGGGACGATCGCGTCTTTAGCGTGCGAAGGTTGTGCATGACCCGCAATGTTGTGAAAAATGATCTCATCCCGATACTGAAAATGGACGATGTTGCCGAAGAACTGTTTGATGCTACACTAAGGTATTGTCTGGCGGGGGCGAGATATCCGGCTTTTTGGTCACCTCCGAGATCCGATTTCTGCGGAAACGGGAAAGAAAATACACCCCTAAGAATAACAAAGTTGGAAATTTTTTGGGGAAATTTTTGAAAAACGGTCATAATTTTAAGCAAATTTTAGCTTTGATACCAAAAAGCCAATTCTTTACGCCTCCAATAAAAACAAAAAATATTAGTTAAAAATTGCATTTGCAATTTTTAATGTATTTTGGAAAAATCCAACCGCCGGTGGGGACGTCCCCGACTAGTCCATCTCCAAAATCCACAATCGGTCCATCCACGCCCATCCAGAAATTTCTGAAATCCTCCCTCCCCGCTAGGCATACTAATTGTTATTACTTTCCATAAAACATAAAATTTATAGGATATGCGTAAACTTGATGCAGCCGACCTTGTTAGTATTCGGAGGGAAACTGCCAGAAGATTCCGACGGATGGCACATTTTTTACGAATTGGAGAGTTCGCTGATTCGATCTTTGAGTGCATTTGTGGATGTAACAATTTTCAAAGTTTTCTGCAAGTACATCAGAGAGTACTTTGATCAAGTATTGTTAAATATATTTACTTATAATTAGGATTTAGGACCTGGATAAATAATTTTTATTTTTTGCGAAATAGTTAACTAAAATAGTGACTAAAAAGTCCAAAATAATGTCGAATAGTGATGATTTTTGTAGGAAAAAATGCATATTTCGCTTAAAAATACGATTTTTAGCCATTTTCTGTTTAAAAATAGCACATATTTTGCGCAAAAACAGTTTTTTGCCTATTGCAATTTTTTATTTCTATCAGCATTTGAACTTTTGTCCAAAAAATTATATAATACGATAAAAAATCGCTTTTTGCAATCAAAAATGTTATTAGGGAATATTTTTGATTTTTTAATCCGAAATTTGTGCCAAAATTTTAAAAAATCGAAAATTTTTGCTATTGCTAAAAAAAGTCAAATAATGACAAATAGTGGCAACAAGTGC
>JAQIYK010001294.1:0-10168 GCA_034700465.1 Rotylenchus robustus | reverse complement strand
CAAGATATTTGCTCATTTTTTGCTCATTTTTGCTCAGAAAATCGAATATTTTCTCTAGAAAAATTTCCCCTTTTCCCGCCTTCGGCGGGATTTTTTTTAAATTTTTTTTCGTTTTTTGGGGGGGGGGGGGGCACGTGCCCCGTGTGCCCCCCTGTATCCGTCCCTGATACAGAAAAGACAATGAAATTCAGTTACATGTTATATATGTTGCACAATCTATGTATTACAATATGTTGCGTTACAGTAGTCGAGTTCAGATATTGTCAGCGATTGTTATTGGACTGGGTACGGTAGTGACAATAGTATTTTGGACATTCGTAAATGAAACAAAAAGGACGCAAATCGGAAAAAACGGAATTGTACAGAATGACAAGCAAAAGCCCGATCGTATGTCATGGTAAGTAATAAACAAATAAATTAAATAAATAATAATAATAATAATTTTTGGTTCAAATTTGTTTTGTTAAAAAATTAAAGAAAATGATAATTACAATGATTTCATATATAAAGCGTACTCTTAAACTGGATATGTTCTTTAAAAAATCTAAAATTTGTTGGGTTTTGTTGAATTTTTTAAAAAAAAATTACAATTTTCTGTCTAACGCCTTAATTTTTTAACATTTTCCAGGCACAGTTGGTTTCGGTACCGTTACTTCTACCTCGTCGCAGTTTTGTACCTTTGTTCCCGGGTCTACAACATCATCTTCACCTCCTATTTGTCCTTTTACATCGAATCAACTAAAATTGCCGATAAAACTTTTGTTGCACTTTTGCCAATGGTCGCCTTTGTTTCCTCAATGGTCGTCTCGTTGGTGTTGGGCTCGTCAGCGATTAGCAAACGCGCAAATGGAAAGGTAAAATTGGCGCTCCATAATTTTTTATTTATTTTTACTCCGACCTAAAATTTTTTTATAATTTTTGACCACAAATCTGAACTCCGACCACCAATTTTCTCAAAATTTTTGGACTCAGACTCCTGACTCCAATCCCAAATTTCGATTCAGACTCCGTTGACTCCGGCAGGAAATTTCAAATATTTTCAAAAAAAACATTTTTTAAAATTATTCTCAAAATTCCTCGACATTTTTTTCTTAGAAAATTTAAATTTTTAGGAAAATTTGTACATTTTTGTGCAAAATGAGAACAAAATCATAATAATTTAGTATCCTGATTTCGCTGCGACCGAAAATCTAATTTTTTGAGCATTTGCTGTAAATTGCACCGCATCCCATTTTATATAAATTATCTAGTTTTTTTTGGAACGCTAAAATCCGTTAAATTCCATTTTAGTTTTCAAGATAAACATTTTAAATTTAAAATATATTTTTTGTTTAATTAATAAAAGTAAAAAATCGTTGAAATAAAATGTTTTATTTTATTTAAAAATTAATACATTAGAATATTTGTAGCTGTTATTTGTGTTTGGTGCAGTTATTGGCATTTTGAACAGTGCCCTTGTGTTCCATCCACCGACGGAATTGCTGAACAATATGAAATTGATACTTTTCGCAATTGCCATACTTTTTGGCCTTAGTCAAGCATTGCTACTGATCTGTGCACTCAAAGCCACCGCAACACTAATAAAACAGAATACGGTAGCCAATGTTACAATAATTATCTGACTACGGTATTCATCTAAAAACCAAACAAAACATAATTAGCCAAAGTACCGTATCGAATTTTAACTATCAAAAATAATTAGAAAATTACAAAATAATAAAAATTAAATAAATTTTATTCTTGTTAATTTTCGATGGCTGTCGCCTTTCTTGTGTTTATTCGGGTATAATCCGCCCATTTACTTGTTTTAAAAATTTGAATAATAAAAATAAAACTTTTTACAATTTTTAGGAAAGTGGTGCTTTTGTGTACGGGGCGATGAGTTTTCTGGACAAATCTTTCAACGGGATGATTGTGCTAGGGATCCAGTTTCTCAAAACAAAAATATTTGCTGACAATGGGTGCCCTACTACTGATGAGTTATCGACCTCTGATGGAATAACATTATCTACGTCCACCACCCCTACCGTACTAAAACCGCCAATATGTGACCATTTCGATGGCTTTGTGATAGCATTTGTGCCGGGCGCCGCGGCACTGATCACTTTGGGCATTTTGGTGGGGATGAACATGAAGCGGATAGACCAGCGGAAGAAGCAAACGGTGGCAGAAGCAGAAAACGGAAGAAAAATTGGCGAAGATGGCGGGGGACATGCAAAATATTGAACCGAAGAAAAATATGTGAAAAATACTTGTTAAGTTGACAGTTTATTAGAATTTTAGAGGCGCGACAAATACAAATTTATTGGATTACCGTATTTTTTGTTTATTTTATATTCTATACTATCACCAATTTTAAGCTCCTCTCCTCCAAAATTTTTACCTATAACTGTAAAATTAGAGATATTACGGTATTTGGAACATTTTAGCTATAAATATTTTGTGTCAAGTTTGTCTTTTACCTAAATTTGCGGCCCTTCCCTCCGAATTTTCTCGCATATTTTGTGTTAAATTTCCATCATTTTCATATTAAATTTTTGATAAAAATTAAAATGTCCAAAAAGTTTTTGGCGTTGGAGGAAATTTTAACATTATTTCCAATTTTTTTGAAAATTTTTGTTGATTTTTATAAATTGTTTGAATTAATCCAATTTGAATTTTTTTACAAATTTTTGAACATTTTTAGAAGCTAGAAACATTTTCCTTCCCAAGACATATTTATTTATCCTTTTTCAATTCTCATCAATATATGCAGACCAAAATGATACAAAACAAATGTCAAAACATTTCAAACAATACAGTAGCAAATTGCAGGAAATTGGTTGATTCATCATTTGATACTATTGGAATTTGACCATCTCCTCCCTCTCCTCACTCCTTTTAAATTGTATTTTTCGCCACGATTTCCCTCCTTCCGCCGATTATTTCAAATTTCCCGCCTTTCGTCTTTCGCTTCAAAACTGGCTTGGCATTCCGCCCCGCTTCCGCTCCCGTTGGTTGTTGTGCTGCTCCGTTCCCTCCGCCGTTGTCTCTTCATCCGCGCCCACATTGTCAGTCCACGCTCCTCGGGCGGTGTGAAGGCCAACGACGAATATTTGCCGGACGCACCCGACAGAACACTTGTCCCCGCGAAACTGCTCCGATGCGCGAGCAGACGCTGGCGCTGGTTCGCACTAATTGCCAACGCCTCGGTGGAAGGCGAAATTCTAAAAAATTCGGTAAATTTGTAAAATTCAAAAGTCCCAATAACTCATTTACGGGTTCAAAAATTAGCAAACAAATTAAAAAAACTTAGGTGGATATTCCAATTTTTGAAGGATTACAAAAATCCTTGATGAGAAATAGAAAAAATACTCAAGAGAGAAGCTTCGTTTTATTTTAATCAAAAATTGAAATAAAACTTCAAAAATCTTTTTATTCTTTTTTTGGTTACTAAATTTATAAATACCGTATAGGTAGGTAGTTATGTCAAAATCGTTTTTAAACACTGTAAATTAATGCTGTAAAATTTTTGAAAATATAAAATTTTGATAGCTTCTTTATTTTTTAATTAAATAAATTAAATTTATTATTAATATTATTAATTTATTTTCCGAATTATTATTTTTTGTTGCATTTTACCCCAACGATGCAGGCACAGAATTTGTAGATGGCAATATGTTGAGGGAGTGTCTGCGCAGATTGTTGGACCTGATCTGAATTTCCTCGGCAATTTCATCGGTGTGCCGATTTTTTGTTTCTAAAATTTAAAATTTTATATATTTTATTTTCGAAAATTTTACCTGGCAAAAGAAAGTAAACAAATCCCACACTGATGGCACTAAAGAATATGAACGGCCAATAACTCATTGGGACACCGACAGCCTAAAAATTTGCATAATAAAAAAAATATAAAAATTGAAATTTAACCCTTCTAAACGGAAGATAGGCCAACGAGTTGACAAAGGCCAAAGTCCAGGCTATCGTAATCGCTACAGTAACTGCGCTGGCACGGTACTGTAATTATAAATTGGTTTATTTTAATATTTTTATGTTAAAAATTAGGCTTATTTTGTTAACTAATTTTATATGGATTACGGTATCGGACCTTTGTCGGAAATATTTCGCTGGCGATCATCCACGGAATCGGACTTCCGATACCGTACCCACACATGTAAACCATCAGCGCCGCAATGGAACCGTAACTGGCAATTTGACTCTAGAAAAGACATTAAAAATAAAAATAAAAAATTTAACAAATTGTGATTATTAGCTTAAAAAATTCTGTTGATTTATTTAAATTACCCCAGATATGGATTGAAGCCACGAGAAGAAGCTCATAAAACTGAGCGAAATGGTCACCAAACTTAGCTGAAATAGCGAAAGTGCGCGACGTCCTAAAAATGAAAATTAATTAAAAATCAATGATTTTCTTTTTTAACTAAAATCAATGATATTTCAGTTAAAAATCAATTATTTTTGGCTTTTTGATTAAAAATCAATGATTTTTTCTTTCACCTTTTCGCTCAATAAAGAATACGGAGCTGCACGCAAACAAGAAATAGATGATCCCGCTGGCCAGGGTACTGTAGCGCGCAATTGAACTGTAGAAGAAAGTACCGTACACAATTATTGATTTTTATTATTGATTTTTATATTTTCGTACGGTTCCAGTCCGGCGTTCAGGAACATGTCCGTTGAGTAGGCAAACACCGCGGCACAACCAGTCATTTGCTGGGCCACCATCACCCACATGCAAATCAGAAATGCCATCCGCAGTTCCTTGGTGCGCATCAGTCGCCCAATGGATGCCACACTCATATTACGCTGTGGCTGGAAAGATTTTGGACCATCGTTAGTAAAAAAACGCAATGATTTTTTGGTATCTCTTATTAGTTTTTATTCATAGATTGATACCATGTAAAAAATAATATTTTATTGAAAAAATTATAAAATATTTTTTTGGAAATTTCCAAAAAAAATTACCTCGGCGGGTTGGCTGATCGTTTGTGTGCTTTCGCCTTCGCGTTGGAGTGCCTCAAACATGGACTGGCCCTCATGCACACTGACCAATCTGGACAACGCGTCCAGTGTCCCGACTCGATCTCGGCGGGCCAGCAATGTAAACTTAATAAAACAAATTAAAATAAAATAAATACTGTCTAATTTCTTCTAATTTTTCACTATTGAGAAAAATTTTGAACACACCAAATAAAAGAGGGTGGGATAATGTTTAAAGGTTTAAACTCCATTCGATAAAATATCGAAATATTCTTTGAAAATTTGAATGGATTACGCAAAATTAAATATAAAAAAATAATAAAACCAAAAAATCGTAAAAAAATCCTCAAGACTTTTTGACATTTTTATTTTTAAAAATGTTTAAAAATAAAATTTATTGCACAAATGACTATTTTAAAAAATTAAATAAATGTAGAAAAATAAAAAATATTATTTAATATTATGTATGTATGAAGTATAATTAATTTTTTAATTTTATTTTTAAAATTTAATTACACAATTTGTTGTTTTTGGAGTAGGAAAAAAAAATATTTTTAAATTTTTTTAAATATCAATATGAATAAAGTATTTTGTAAAAATTACCTTTGGACTTTCGGGACAAAATGGAAGTAGGCAGCACAACACAAAGGCGGGAAGGCCGGCAAAAGCAAATGCAACAGGCCAATTTTCGGCATCACCCAAAACCTAAAAATCCGAATTTTTGTTTTTATTTATTTATTCGAAAATTTAAATTGTACCTCCGGCAAAGCCAAAAATAAGGAAAACCAATCAGCAAAAGCTACGACCATCTTAAAAAGATTTAAATTTTATACAACAATTTTTAATTAATTTATTTTATTTTAATATAAAAATATTTTACTTACCTATTTTAAATATTTATTTATTATATTTTTTTTATAAAAAATCACAAATTAATCAATATTAAAGACCATATGGCAAGTGGCTGCTGCTCCCCTGCTTTTCATCGGTGTGATCTCCATCAAGTACATTGGCGCCAGTCCGGAACTCAAGCCCATGTTGGCCCCGAGAATCATACGGCCAATGATCAACATCTGAAGATCGACAAATCGATTGATCGACAAATCAATAAATAGAGATCAATTAAACGACAAATAAATTGATAAAATCAATAAATTGACAAATCAATGTTAAAATCAATAAATTAATAGATAAATAAATCAATGATATCAATATATTGATAGATTGATAAACTTATTTGTTACCTCAGGCGATGCCATCATTTTGGAGAACAATTCCAACAGTGCGCCGAACACATTTATTATCCCATTGGCTATCAACGCATTACGTCGGCCCAACTTTTCCGCGAGTGGTCTAATAATTGGAAACAAAGTAGGCAAATAATTTTTTAACAACTTTATTTAACCCAAAAATGGACAAATAAAAAATAAAACGAAAAACGAAAAAATCATTTTTCTAACAATTATCAAATAATTTTAAATAATAATTTATAATATTTGATAGCGAATTTGATAAATTGAGTGGATTGGGTTGGTTTATATTTTGTTGATATTTTTAAAAAATTATTTAAATTTTATATTTATTTTTAAACGATTTTAAAAATTATTTATTATTTTATTTTGTTTTTACTTTGTTGAGAGTGCTCCACAAATTGCGCCTACCGCAATGCTGGACACCACTATAGACCATATCAGGTCCAGTTGTGACGCTGTTTTTGGTTGCCCGCGTGCCTTATAAGTCTCGTTGAGCCATTTCATCACAATGCTAAAAATAATTAATTAATTAATTACTGATTAAAATAAATTAAATAAATTAAAATTATTTATAAAATTAAAGTTTGTTAATATATTATTTATTTCATTAAAAATGAAATATTTAAAAATATATAAATAACAATTTGATGTTTTGCTTGAGTCCCTTAATCTTGGTTCAAAACTCGCGATTTTTATGCGCTTTAAATTTCGATCTCAAATCTCGACTTTTGTTTCTTTTTCAATGTCAACCAACACTATATCAAATTATTTAACAAATTAAATTTATAATAAAATAATAAAATATTATTTTTAAATTTAAAAATTCATTTAAAAATTTACTTTTGTGCTGGATTAACCACGTCATACCTTAACAAAAGGTGTTTTAATTCCGTATTAAAAATTAAATGGAAATATTTAATAATTAATTACGTGTAAAATGAAAATGAACTGCCCCAAACGACAATCAGCACGGTGATGTAATATGTGGTCTTGAACATTATTTATTTGTTTATTTATTGTATATTTCTCTAAAATAGTTTTAAAAATATTATTTATTGTGTCGTAACTTTTAAAATTTTATTTATTATAATAAAATTATATAAAATGTTTTAAATATTTAATGTTGTAAGTTATGGTGAATTGTGATTAGAATGAAACGTGATAAAAGCAATTTTGATGAAAAGACAAAAATTAATTTGGGAGAAGTTTAAGGAAAAAGTGATAATAAAATTAGAGAAATAATAATAATAATAAAATGAAACAAAAATTTAATTGAGGACAATTTTTATTGCTTTTGGTCATCCCCCATCGTCGGTGTGATTGTTGGGTTCCCAAAAAAGCGAATTATTAGTACCAAAATATTATTTTTATTATTATTACATCAGACTGATCACCACCATCGCCCAGTGAATGGAAAACGATGTGTTTGTTCTGTTCGTCCCTTTTCCTCCCCCAAATTATTATTATTATTATATTTGCTGATAAAGGCAATTATAATTTATAATAATGTAAGTTGTGCGAGAAATAGTAGAAGAACATCCCCAATTTTTTGAGTTGTTTTTCCGGAAATCAAGTCAGGTGTGTTCAATAAAAAGTTAGTTAGATAACAAAAAAATAAAAATAAAATAATAGAGATCCGACGCTCTAGAAACTATTTTGAAAGCTTTTTCCTATTTTGAACTGTTTTCTGTTTTGATCCATACGGTAAAAACCAAAAAAATTCGCATTGTCGACCTTACAAATGTTTGATTTTGAATTTTTCGAAAAATTTCAGTCAAATGGATTTAGTAAAAATATATTTTTTGAAGTTTGATTTTAAAATTCTCAAAAATTTGGTTTCGACATAAAATTACGGTGTTTTCTACAATGGCTATTAAATGGGGAATTAAAAATATATTTTTCAAAAAATGGTTAAAATATTGTAAATACTGAAAAATATAAAAACTGCAAAAAAATCCGGGAAATTTTCAGCAAAAATGCAAGAATGCGTTTAAAATTTTTAATCAAAATATTAAAAAGCAAAAAATCCAAGCAATTTGTGATCCAAAATCCGAAAAAACCTTAAAAACCAAAAATATTTTTACTCGGGAAAATATTTGTCTGGTTTTAGTGTTCAAAACACAAAAGTCTAGCTGGTAGAGACCGGGCTTATTAGATGACGTGGCTTATCATCTCATTCCCGAAAAACAACAATATGAGACGGGGGGGGGTAGGGGAGGGGGGGAGGAGGAGGGAGGGGGTGAAGGTGCTTCAAAAAATTTAAAAAAATAAAAATCACATTTTTGGTGCCTAACAAAGTCCCAATATTTTATGGGTTCGGTCGGTCGGGAATCAATGAGCTCCCGCCGAGGAAGGTGGTGGCCGAATGGTGTGTGACTGACTAACTACTTACTTTATTTGCTTATCATTGGGAAATTTGGGGGGAAATAATAAAATAATTTTTTAATGGATGGAAGGGCGGTCGAGGAGATTGCCGACCACAATAATCGCAAATTGGACTTTGGGGCACAGCCAAAAATAGTCCCATTTTGAGGGGGAAAATAGTGATATTTGATATATGATATCATATCAATGTCAAGTAGATATCACTTACTTATTTTGGGATGATCGAACACTATTTTGGAGGTGTCCGAAGAGGGGAGACAAAGGTGGGCATTTCAACGAAATTGGCCATGTGAGAAGTATAATAATATTTTAACCACCGAAAACAAAAATAATTTGTTACCAAATTAGGAATATTAACAAAAAATATTGTTATTTTCTATGACAAAATTTGAGTTTTTAAAACATTATCGAATTGTTGTTTCTGAGTATTGAAAATTAAGTTGTTGTAAATTTTAGTTTTTCTATTTATTTAAAAAATTGGGGTTTAAACATTCCAAAATTGTTGTTTTGTGTGAAACAATAAAAAAAGCCACATCATCTAACCACAAAATTTCTATCGCTTAGACCACTGCCAGATTTTCAATATTGAAAACTTGCATCGACCGGAACCTTTACTTCGGATTTTTAAGGCTTTGTTTGCTTTCATTTTTAGCCTTTTTCCATTTATTGTTTTTGAGAAAATTAGGGCTTTGGAGAAGATAAATATTTTGTTGTTGTTATTAATCTATAATCTATAATGTAAGTATATTAATAGGAGTTTTTCATAAATTGTTTGGGTTTTGCAAAATTCAAGATATTGATTTAAAAATTTAATTAAAAAATGTTTGAAACAAATAGTTTAATAGATGTAATTATCAAAATTTAATTAATCAAATAATGTGATAATTCTTATAATTATTTATTATTTTTATCAGATCGTTAAATTATAATTTCAGATGAACTAAAAGGATGGGGGGGGGGGCTATTATTACTGTCCGAAAAGAACAAATAATGTGAAAATGGACACTTTCAACGAAATATTTTTATTATTATCAAAATGAAAAGTAAAAAGTGTGAAATTTGAAAAATGGGAGATAATAATATAAATGAATAAAACCATTAAATGATAAATTAATGTGAATGAATGAATAGTGGTTCTAAACTGGGAATGAATGGGTTCATCAACGAAATATATATTTATTAACAATAAAATATAAATGGCAATTACCTAATGATGTCGATTAATAGCAATTAATTATCTCAAAAATTAACAAATTAAATATGTAATATGTGTGTTGTCTACTAATAATATTATATTTGTTGTTTCTTTTCCTTAAATTTGTAATTTGGAGAAATGAAAACGAACGCAATTAATTGTTTGAAAATTTGTAAAATTCTCTTTTTTTAAATAAATTACTAAAAATGTTAAATTTCAAAGTAAACACGGATATAGTAAAGAAATAAAGAAAAAAGCTGTGGTGCAAAATTCGATAAAAATAAAATTTATATTTTTAATTAATTTTAAATATTTTTAAAAATAAATTTAAATTAAGGCAAACAAATTTTAAAAC
>JAQIYK010001293.1:0-10168 GCA_034700465.1 Rotylenchus robustus | reverse complement strand
AATCAAAGGTAATTATTTTATTACGACTGCAGAATTTGGTGTACTTGTGGATTATGAGCCCCTCCATTTTTTTGTCAAATCTATGATGATTAGATTTGTCAGATGTTGATTCTGACAAATAAAATTTGACAAAAAATGTTGTTACCCATTGCCCTCACAAGTACCGAATTTGAATGTTTCTACAAAAAAATGTTTGTAGAAATTTTTCGGGACTGTCCCCCATGCTGCTTTGACGGTTCACTGTTCCGCATCACCTTCTACAATGCCAGCGTATTCGGGACCAGAGCCGCTTTCACACACTTTCTGAGCACCGCCATTTTTGCACCGTTCGCCCAGTTGTTGGCCCAATGTGGCCAAATACATTTTAGCGGACATCATGTGCCCCAAGTGTTGTCAGCAAGGGACAAAGTATGGCAAAAATTTTGTGAATATTTATATTTAATAATTTCTAAATATTCGGCTAAATATTTATAGCTAATTTTTTAAAATCTCCCAGAAAATACCGGAAAAAATAAAATAAGGTCGTATATTTTGCTGCACTGAGTTCGGAAAGGGTGATGATTAGGGAGTAGGGACCGAATTTATATTTTTTTTTGGAAATTTAAATAAATATCTGATAAAAATTCCAAAATATTTACGAATATTTAAGGAAAAAAATCGCCGAATACATGCATTGGGCCTGTTTTTTCTCGAATTTTTCTGTCAAGATTTCGGACCTCAACATCATAGTCAAATCTGCGAAATTTTTTATTTTTTTTTGTTTGAAAATACTTTGCGTGATGATTATCTTGGAAAATGTTCTTTTCATTCATATCTCTATAAAATATAAAAATTAAAATTTCAAACCCAACAAAGGCTTTTGTATACCTTCAGAAAAATCATACTGCCGGAAGCCTATCACTGCTAGAATTATGTGGCATCATGCATTTTGATAACATAAGGTTGGGTCTATGGTACGGTGACTATCACGAGCAGAATTATCAACGGCAGGCTGGTTTAACCGACACAGAAATGGGTTCGTGTTTATATTAGCCATTTCAACATTTTTCTATTAGTTGTTCAGATTTTTCAGGGCTTGGATTTATATTTTTTTCTGCCAACAACTTATTAATTTATTTGTCGATAACTGTAAAAAATCAAAAATCGGTATTTTTTTGGGGGATATGAATTTCATTTTTGGAAAAATTTGTAATATTAGTATTGAAGAAAAAAAAAGTTCGACAAAAGTTTCAAAAAATTAATTTTACACAACCGAAAAAATAGATACCGGATCAGGGGTGTTCACGGCTAAGAATTTTCAGAACCGTGGGGTCCATAGCCATATCCGTTTTATAGCCGCCCAATTTTATTTCCATAGGGTTCAACACCCGCAGGGTTCAACACATTAGGGTTCAACACCCGTCCACGGTAACCGAGAGTTTGGACGAGGGGAGGGCAGAAGGTCTGCTGCACTTATGTTTCCCTTTATCCGTTATACGCCCGCCATCCCTCATAAAAATGTGAACGTTCTCTTGATTTTACAGCATCTTTGGACGTGTTCGAGGGCGACGATCTGATGGTGAGTTTGACTGAGATTGTCCAATGGTTGCATCATAAAGAAGCGGCGGTGGGTGAAGAAGCGGCTTCATCTCCTCCTCGTGCTCGCATTCTTCACATGATTCCCGAAACGCTGGGCCCATTCTGTGGTGGAAAATATAGACAAATCGACAAATTTCAACAATTGGTGAATATGCTCAAAGAGGTGCATTTTTATTTAAAAAGTTTGCTTTTTATTCATAGAAAAATTCTAGAAAAAGACGAGTAAAATATTTTACTTCTTGCTTCTTCTAGTGCCCCCATGGAAGTGGTATCACCAGGACGCTTGAATTTCTGGGGTCTTGGGCACAAGCTGACAGTGCATGAGCAAAAATTTCTCTTGATTATGACCAGATTTCGAAATCCGAATCCGGGCCAAAAATTAGCGCATTAAAATTAAAATTTATTTTTTGAAATATTCCATACAATTTGTTTTGTAATATATTATTTTTTATTTTTTGCACAGAAATTTGAATGCGCAAAAAAGCGATGCCGACCATACCGGCTGACTTATCACCACAACTTCGAGGGTAGTGCCCGGTGCCGTGCTTTAGGATGTCATTGGAAATGCGTAGGTGATGAACAGCTTCGACTTGATGAGCTCCGGCTGGCCAACCGTGCAACGGGCGAACAGTTTACGGTGTGCAATGGGTTAAGCCAATATGTCTATGGGCATTATGCGATCACAGTGACCCTCGAAAAATAACTGCCGAATTGTTTGGAAAATTATTTACCTATATTTTTTTGTTAAAAAACCATAATTAAAATATTTGTTCTGGAAAAAATTAAAAATTAAATAACTCTACAAAATATTTCACTTAAATCAAAAAAATAAATAAATAAATAATCGTCCAATATTAATTGTTTGGTCCAAAAAGTTTTTTTAAATTATTTTCAAAAAGCTTTTACTCCGGTTTTTATCGTCTCTGATTTTTATCGTCCTTGAAGTCCGAAAATCGTCCCCGGTTATAACATCATATGTAGTGAAGTGCAATGTTGTGTTCGTACGTACTTACGTGTACTTCGAGTACAAAGTACGATGGGTCTAGGTAGTCATGTACGAGTACAAAGTCCGAAGAGGGGGTAAAATTTTCAATTTTTTCCCCAAATCCTCGAAAGTATGTACAAAATAAGTACGAGGTCTAAAATAGTACAAATTTTTTAAATAACCGATACCTGAAGACCCCAAGTGTTTTTGGCCAAAATCCCAACCCGGTTTCCCCACCCGAAAAATTCCGAGTAAGAGCAAATTGCCAAATTTCCATCACTGGTCATGTCGGGTCATTTTCGGTCAGTGATCGCAGCCGCCAGCCGGTCAGCCAAACACTGGTTCGGATGAGCGTTTTTTTGAGAAGCATCAGAAATGAATTTTACAACTTTTTGTCCAAAAACAAATCAAAAAAAGAATTAGGCAGAATTGAAAACATAGCCTAGGCAAAATTGTATGCTGAACATTTTTCGTGAATATACTTTACCTGGGTTCCCTTACCCTAACCCTAAAAAATGATGTTTGTCGAAAATCTAGGGTTTGGCCTGGAAATCCCTGTTTTCTGGGTTTTCCGTTCGGTAAACCGGGTCCGGTATATTTACCAAAAATGATCAGTGCGAAATTCTGCCTAGGCTATGTCCGGGTTCGAACGCCGTACCGTCATACAAACTGAAGATAAATAGGAAAAAACGGAGGCGCCAAAACGGCGGCGCCAAAACGGCGGCGCCAAAACGGCGGCGCCAAAACGGCAGCGCCAAAATGACCCCGACCGTGAATTTATGGTCTGGAAATTTTTTTGTTTTTATTTTTTATTTTTCATGAACAATTAAACATTTTCCTTATTTAGAACAGATCAGGGGAATAGTCGATTTCATCAGGGGATAGTCGATTAGCTAAAGGTTTACTTTTCTCGACCAAGCTACCATATAAAATTTTGAATTGGCATAACGTCGCTGAAAGCCTGTAGAATGAAAATTTATCTAATAAATTCTGGAATACAAAAAATGTTAATGTACGGTGACAAATGCGCTACTGTACCAAATCAGTTTAACTTTTGAACGCAACTGGAGCCTTGGTAACAAATAGAGATACTTATTAAAGTATCCAAAAACCGAAAACCGAAAAATTCGTAGAAAATTTGCAAATCTAAGTGCTATATAAGTTCAGTAAAAATTGGAAAAATTCCCCATTGAAATAATATTGGCCCATAACAAAATTATTTTCCAGTCAATCAATTATTATAGAACGTATAGATTATAGAACCTGGATTGGATATTTTATATTTCTCTATATTTCTCTGTTCCCCCAATTTCCCATTACAAGAACAAGACAGAAAAGAATTGTTTTAATCACACCATTCGTCGCTATTATAATTAGATATAGAAATCATATATTATATTAAAATTATAATAAGTTAAAGTGCTAAAGTATTATATATTATAATTAGGGTTGATAGCGGGCGGGGATCCCCGTGAAAACGGGGATTCGTCCCCGAGCCCGCTCTCCCCGTCCCCGCATTTTGAAATACGGGGATTTCCCCGTCCCCCGGGACACGGGGACAATTTCTGAAGAAAATTTAAAAAATTGTTTTTGCCAATTTTTTTTTCAAATAAACGTTAAATTTTTTTACAAATTTTTCATTCCAGTTTTAAACCAAGACTGGCGGTGCCGATAGGCGCCACCGTGAAATTTTTTAAAGAAATTATCTCATTTTCTAAAAGAAAATCGAACATTTTTTGGTGCGAAAATTTTGGTAAATTTAGGAGAAAAAAATCAACGTGACTATTTTTTAAGGAAATTATTTATTTTCTTAGAGAATAGGACTAGAGAATAGGAATAGGTATAGGCTACCAGGGATGGACCGAAAGCGAAAGTTTCGCTTTCGGTTTTATTTTGCTTTAGGTCCATCCCTTTTACATATATACCATACATACTGAATGATATACAAAATGGGGACGGGAAGAAATGACTAATTTTGGCAAAAATTGTTCAATTTCCTTCAAAAATTTGAGCAATTTTTCAAAAATTTGCGAAAAATTTCGAAAAATTTGTCATCTTTAGGGGTCTAAATTTTCCCCGGGGACGAAAAACGGAGATACGTCCCCGAGCCTGCTCTCCCCGTCCCCGTCCCCGCACCCACAAAATTTACGGGGATCCCCGCCCGTCCCCAGGGACGTCCCCGGGGACGATCAACCCTAATTATAATATCATTCATTTATATTAATAGATAATTTGATTTTTTTTAGGATTTCCCTAGGAAAAATATACACCCCTAAAAATGGCAAATTTTCAAAAATTTTTGGAGAATCTATTTAGGATCTCCCTGGGGAAAATATATGTTGTGTCCGATTTGAAGCCGCGTCCGACTTGAAGTCGGACATTTCGTCCGATTTGAAGTCAACGAATTCTGACGTGCATTTCTGCTTACAGAGCCTGCATGCTCTATGCAAATGCACCACAGTACAATGGCATGCTTGCACACACGCCTAAATGCACTTCTTCATAGACTACTGCACACACTTGGATTTCTGTTGGCTTCAAATCGGACGTTCGACTTCAAGTCGGACGGACCTCAAATCGGACATAACATATTCACCCCCTAAGAATGGCAAAATTTTCAGAAATTTTCAAACCCCCGCTCCCTCCGCCCTCTTTTTTCTGGCCCCCACGGGGGTTGAACCCTAATTTATATTCACCCTTACGGTAGTTTTTTTGCGCTGATCACGATTTTGGCCTCCATTTTTAAAATTCCCTAGCCCGGGAGGCCTAGGCCCAGTCAGTTTTCAAGAATTTTCAATTTGTTCAAAGGCATTCAGTCGAGGTATATTTTTTTGCGCTGGCTGATTATAGACAATTTCTTTGTTCAATAAGGTTTTAATGTTTATTGGGCAAATTATGCCTCCAAACTTCCCAACTCCGAAGAATTTACGTCATTTGTTGATCCTTATGCTTGCTATAGAACACCAGAAACAACTGTTATTATTCCCCTTGACTTTTCCTTTATCCCCATTCACATTTCCGCAGGTCATCAAATCGAACGATTTCATCAATAAGATGACTCCCATTTATATCCAATGTTTTATTTTTATGTTTGTTTTTATTCGAAACTTTACAAAATAAAAAATCTGAAAAATAAATTTGGACGCGGAATTACAAAAAAATGCAATTTCCAATGGCCGAAGATGTTTCCAATATTTCGTTTTACGACTTGAATCTAAAAAATCTATGGATTATTCAAAAAATGCATTTAAAAAATGAATTTTGATGAGAAAAATGTATTGAACTGATTCAAATGAATTAATATTTTTGATTAATTAATAATTTTAATTAATGAATTTAGTCAAAATTTGCCAAAATTTCAAAATAAAAACTTTATACAAATTTTCTTTTTTTACATGGCCACGAGTTGCAATCAAAATTTGCCAAAAAAAAACTAAAAATTAAAAAATACTAGGAAATACTAGAAAATTTTTTGGGAAAAAATGTTTGCAAAGAAATTGTTTGAAAAATATTCAACAAATCTAGAAATCCATTTTAAAAAATACGAATATTTATGGGAATGAATCATTTAGGTTTTTTTAATAATTTTATTTGAAAACGTAAAGAGCTGGAAAACTGATGAAAAAACGCAAATTTCTGCAAATTTTTCAAAATATGGGATTTGGCGCCCAAATTTATCTTATGTTACTTATTGCTTTCTGCTTTTTCTTGAATGATTAAAAATATTATTTTCGTAAGAATTGAATCGATTTTATGTCAAAAAATATTGGTGTAAAAAGCGATTGAAAAAGTGAGAAAAATGAGTACTTTTTATTTAAAAATTGCGATATAAAATATTCATATTTACCTATTACATATATATATTTTACCTATTACCATTATATATTATTATTTATTATATTATTAGAGAGAATACGGTATTCATTTTTCAACTGAATAAAAGGTGTTCCGTCCATGTGTTGTCGGGCTCCCTGTCCCGAATCTGGAAAAATCCCTCGAATTTTTTAGTCTCCCGGTCCTGACCTAACCCCGGTTTAATATATTTTCTATTTTCTAATAGAAAATTTCAAAAAAAAATTCAAAAAGTTTTGAAATCTGAGGCCGGATTATTGATCAGCGCTCCAAATTACCTATGGGCGGTGTTTTTCTCAATATTTGAAAAATAATTTTGCCCCAAACCGTTATTGAAGTTTCGGAATTTCCACCCTCCTCTCACCCGTTAATGACCCGTTAACCGTTAATGGAATTCCTCCTCCCGTTAACCATTTAGTACCGAAATGTCTATTTTACGATTCTCGCCATTGTCAAATCCCAGTTTTGTTCCCTCCCGCCGATGTCAAATCCCGGTTCCAGGACCATAACTCTGTTCAGAATGAATTTAGAAAAGTAATCATGATTTCAAACATTAAAACAAAAAATGCTATAAAATTGGTCAAGATTAATTAATTCCGAAACAAGTTATGGCAAAAACTTTTTTCGGGATTGGCCAAGCTTGGTCATTCTTATATCACCTTGTAGCTAATTTTTTATTTTAATTTATGACATGAACCAATATTTTTCTAACTCCATTCTAAACAGAGTTATGGTCATTGGCGCGCAAATGTCTGGCAAGCAAATGTTGCATAACCTAAAATTTAAATCCCTGCACAGAATTGGCTGCCATATGGCTGAACATGCATCCACTTGTCGTGCCGGTGATGGTCAGTGGCACTGCCTGCACCGGCTGCGTCCCTTTGGTGCTCCCGAGCTGGAGGATGACATCACCGCGGGGCTCGCAGTGAAGCGCAGCTATGACCACCTGACCGGCAATTACATGCAGTTCGAGTGCGCCCGCGACATGTTCTGTCCCTACCGAATTCGTTGGCACAAACGCAGCGGACAATTGCAGGAGATGGGCGAGCATTGGGCACACGGAAAGGGCCGCCAAACAACAACAAAATTATAAATTGGTCAAAGCATTTTATAACAACCGCCTATAGCCAATTTATAATAATCTCCAATAGCCACTCTATTATAACTTCCAATAGCCACTTTATAATAATCTCCAATAGCCACTCTATTATAACTTCCAATAGCCACTCTATAATAACCACAAATAGCCACTCTATAATAACCACCAATAGCCACTCTATTATAACTTCCAATAGCCACTTTATAATAACCACCAATAGCTACTCTATAACAGTGTTGTGCAAAGCTCCGGCTCCGGAGCCGGCTCCGGAGCCGGAGCCGAAAATCGGGAGAGGTCGGAGCCGGAGCCAGAGCCGGAGCCAAAAATCGGGAAAGGTCGGAGCCGGAGCGGAGCCCGGAGCCGAAATTTTTGAAATTTTGACCCAAAATTTTGGCTCAAAAATGGTAAAATTTCCCCAAAAACCCTTAAAATTCTCTGAGAAAATGATTAATTTTTATAAAAAATGCGGTTTTTCGGCCTTTTTGCGAAGATTTGAATATTTTTGCGAAAAATTAAAGGTCCATGGTCGTAGCCCTCCGGAGCCGGCTCCGGAGCTGAAAATTTTGAAGGCTCCGGCCTCATAGCTGGAGCCGGGCCCAAAATCATGATTTGCACAACACTGCTC
Source organism: Rotylenchus robustus (assembly GCA_034700465.1). Lineage (NCBI taxonomy): Eukaryota > Metazoa > Nematoda > Chromadorea > Rhabditida > Hoplolaimidae > Rotylenchus > Rotylenchus robustus. The sequence goes on along the minus strand of JAQIYK010001293.1, from coordinate 2,029 downwards.
TATAATAATCACCAATAGCCACTTAATAAAGATAATTTTTTGTTTTGTATCACATTGATACACAATGAATTTTAATTGTTTGACTTTGCTGTTCAATTTTTCTGTAATTTTTTTTTCATGAAATCGTATTATTTCTTTTTTTAATAATTTTGCAGCATTTAAATTTCCTAATTTGATATAAAGTGTCTAATGCCAAAATAATTTTAATTGTTTGCCTATGACATCATTTATTGCATTGCGTCAATTATCGACAAAAAAATGGGTAAAAAGTTAAAAAAATTAATTCTGCCACAAAATCTTTCAAAGCTTCCAATGCGGAGGTGGGCATAATTTATTCCAAATAAAAAATTAATTTTAGCAAAAAATTCACGACCATAAATCACTTTCCGATGCTCACACATAAAAGAGGAAGGAAATATGGCCAAATTGGAGCTTGGCCGACCAAATGTCTTTTAAAGTTTTTTCAATCTATGCTCAGAGCCCTTTCAACAATTATTAGACATTCAAAGTCATCAAAAGAATATTTGTTGGGGGATCAGAGCACAGCCGATGACCTGTGGGAGAGATTATCAAATTATTCATTCACCCAACTCTTTTTTTGCCCACAAACTTTTTCATATTGTGCCAACAGAACCCAACTGCCCAACAATTTCTCTTCGTCCAGAAAAAGCGCAGCATCATCTTGCAACAGAGAGTCTTCGGAATGCATGTCAATTAGATGGTTGAACATTTCATTCATTTCTGGAAATATCTCGCCTTCAGCAACATGGAAACCTTTTTTAAAAAATAAATTAAAATTATTACTATTATCCAGGGCTAAAATCGGGACGACTTTTTATCGACTTTTTATAAAAAAAGAAAAATGAAAAATTTAAATGAATAAATAATATAATATTTTTTTTATGAATAAATAATTATATAAATAATTTTTTTTAATAATTTAATTTTTTAATTTAAATTTATTTTTTTTCTTTTATTTTTATAAAAAATGGCGCTTTTTTATAACTTTTTATTTATCTTTTTTTATAAACGACTTTTTTACGACTTTTTATCTTTTTTTACTTTTTATTTATTTATTTATTTATTTTTTACCGGCCCCTTCGTGCTGGGCCCGCGGTGGCCTGATTGAACCAATTAAAAAATACTGACTTTTTCTTTCATGAAGAAAAATTTAGCATTTTCCTTTTCTTCACCTCGGCCCGGCCCGCCCATCAGCCCGGCCCGATCCAACCATCAAAACTCGGCCCGGCCCGGCCCAACTCCCACTCGGCCCTGGCCGTGACGGCCCGATCTCAGTCCTGCTATAACCTAAATTTTGATAATATAAACACACACATACCAAATTTGCGGCAAAGAGAGCATATGACTTTGCTAGACTCATCGTCATAATAATTGTATCCCTTACGATTGATTCCATGTGTTGAACTGGGAATAAATAAATATTATCAATTTTTAAATTGGTATTTTTAAATTTAAGGTTAAATAATCCATTGGAATGAGGACCGCCTCGTAGACTAACCTAACCTAATAATACTATGGAGCTTTTGGGTCTGAAATTTGATAATTCAAAAATTTATCAGTAATGGAATTAATACACATAGGTTCCAGTCGGAGTTGAACTAGCGTCAGAAAATATGAAATTTCGAAAAATAAAAGTCGGATTCGTGATCAGCGGCTCGGATTACTTAATGGAATCGATTTTCAATGAGTTTAAAGGACTTTGAAATTTTTTGAAATCCCCGAGGCCTAGGTCCCTAAAAATTTGAATTTTCGAAAAATAAAGGTCGGATTTGTGATCAGCACCTCAGATTACCCTTAAAACTCCGACTCCGCTCCGACTCCGACTGCGGAGTTGGAGTCGGAGTCGAAAATTTTGAGGGTCTGAGTCGGGAGTCGGAGTCGAAAATTTTTGAGAGGTTGGAGTCGGAGTCAAAATCACAATATCATTTTAATGACTAGAAAAAAACAATGCTTGGCAAAATGTTGGCTTTTATAATTTTAAAATTCTCTGAGAAAATGATTAATTTTT
>JAQIYK010001292.1:0-10183 GCA_034700465.1 Rotylenchus robustus | reverse complement strand
AAGGTTCCAAGGGAGTGGCCTGAGTGGTGATCAAACATCAAACTCAACTACCCCAGCCCCCACGAGGGGGCTGGGGGGCGATATTTTAGCGAACGCAATCATTTTTTGACATTTGATCTTTTGAATCCAATAAATTCGTCGGATAGGCTGTTGTAAAATAAATTTTAAAACGATTTATTCAATTAAAAAATTATCGTTTTTATTTGTTCAATTAACAAATATTAATTTTTAATAATTATTTATTGAATTATTATTCCTATTATTTATTCAGTTATTTGAATTTGAATTTATTGCAAAAACCCAAAAACCTTTGTGAGACCATCGGGACAACCAGTACAAATTTGGTAAAAGACATTGACTGTGTATTGTGGATCATTCTGTGGATAAATTTCACCGGACCAACCGATCGGACATTCGCATGCTGTAAAAATAAACAAATCTACTAAAATTTGGATAAAAATTATTTGATCAAAAATTTAATAATTACATGTTTTTATTTTGGAAATTGAAAAATTTTCCCAAATTTCTAAATTTTTCATGTTCTGTTGCAAATTTTTCAATTCTTTTTTAAATTTTCTATAGAAGAAATTATTTATTGTTTAGCACATGTTTAATGCATTTCTAGCCGCTTAAATAATTTATTTGGGCTATTGTCTTACCGAGATTCAGGTTCAATATAATTCCAAAATATCGTTTGTTTATTGTTTTTTACATCAAAATGTGTTCTACTATTGCATCGAAATGACAAAAAATGAAGCTTAATCTAATTTCAAAATTGTACTTGGAATTGACAGTGGAGTAATAGTAGTTGAAATTGTTGTTGTCGTCGATGTTATTTTCGATGTCGATGTTTTAGATGGGCTTATATCCAACGACGACAATTTGCAAACAAAGCCGCCAAATGTGCAAGTGCAACGTGCAGCGGCCCAATCCCCGTCGGACTACACAGAAAATTACGTGTTCAGAATATACCAAAATAAAAACCTACTATACCTTGTAAACCTAGTTGATTTTCAGGACCTGGGTTTTTATTTAAAAAAAAATTATAAACTCGGAATCAGCACTAACAGGCAGAATTTTTTAAAATTACAAAAAAAACAAGCGAAAAACCAATACTTATGTATATGGTACTGAAGACAACAATGTCTTGGAGGCTATTATATCTTAAACTAATAAATGGTATTGAAGACTACAGTATTTTGAACCATGAATGGCTACTGTATTTTACCAGTGACTGTTACAATTGGCTACTGTATCTTGGACTACCTGCGTGTTCTGGATCATCTGCACGCACTGCGCCTCCGTCCAATTTCTCGGCTCCAATGCCCCACCCCACGCGATTCCGTTGCCCCACGGATGTTCTCCGGGCGGCACTTCTGTCGGGTCCGAATATTCACTCACCGGCGTCCCATCTCCCCACTTTGCACCAGTCACTTCCCCCGACGCGCTTCGGTTCAGACTCATTCCGATGCAAAAGCGTTTGATCCCGTTTGGAGCAAGTGGAGGATTCGGAAACTCGTCCACGATCAAGCCTTATTTATAAAGAATATGAACATATTTTGAATACCTTTAATAGAATTCTTGAAGTTTCAATTTTTCAATAACCACAGTTATGGTGCTGTACAATTACCGGGCCAAATTGGACTACCGTAATAATTAAATACGGTAGTCTACTTAGGATATATTTGATTACTGTACTTAATTATTACATTTTACACTACTTTATCCTTATAAATCTGAATGAATTGTACTAGAGTGAATTGTACTGTAACGCGGAAAAATTAACTTACCATACCCTTTAAATCTGAACCGAACAATTATTGTGCCTCTAAAATCAGAACCAATAATACATTTTAATTTTTTAAAAATGGACTACAGTACCCCTAACAAAGTTGTCCTCGTCAAAGCTACTGATGGACACCAAATCTGCTCCGCACGCTTGACAAATAACACGAGCTTCTTGGCACGTAACAGCTCCCCCAAAAACCTGTAAAAAAGATAAATTATTTTTAGTATTTTATTAGGGGTTTTATTTTATCTATCATCTATGACCTATGATGATATCTTGTAATCTTAATCTATATAGTACCTTGTAACAGTTTCCATTGTAATTTGACCAGCTAATTGGGCACAAACAGCTGTTGTCATCGCAACCATACGCCAGTTTTGAACAGAATAATAAAAGAGTGAAGATTAGGACGAAGGTCAAATGAATGGAATTTGCCATTTTTCTCGAAAAAATCAAATCATAAAAATTCCATTTTTAATTTCATTTTAACCACAAAGCACTGATAGAGAGAGAGCGACATATGACATAATTTTAGAATGGAATGTGTTTATAATATGAAAAATTCGTAGGTTTCTAGCTTTCTAGGCCCAACATTTACATCCCCAGAGAAACAGAGAATGGAATAGAACAGTTGTAGTTGTAAAAGATAGAGAAAAAAGTAGGCAGACGAAGACTGTATGTAATTGTATGTGGCAGGGTTGTAACGAGACACCCAAATCCCGATGCCCGAATCCCGACCTTTTTCTCGTCCCGAATCCCGAGTCCCGGTTTTTTCGATGTCCCGTCCCGATTCCCGACTTTTTTGAAATCCCGACCCGAATCCCGATCCCGAAATTTTTGAAATCCCGAAACCCGAATCCCAATCCGAAAAATTTTGGTTGTCCCGTCCCGAATCCCGATTCCGAAATTTTTCTTGGCTCGTTACAAACCTGTTGTTTGGCTGAACAGGATTCGAAGTTATATAGGAACTTCGGCTTGGGTGTATGTTTACCAATGTTTTAGAGAGACCGAAAACCAAACTTTTTTCCTTAATTTCCAAATCCCCCCTTCCGTGTCAACTCCGAAAATATTTTCCAACCATTTACCAAATATTCTCCTCTTTTAGTGAACGGAAAAAATATTTGCATATTTTAACAACTTTAGCGATAGAAGGAGTGAGTGATCGAGAGAATGTGATCAAATCCGAAATAAAATACACTTATCGCCTGGCACCAAATTATTTGCATTTTTTAAAGTGTTTTAAAATGTTTGTCGACTAAAATTAGAAAATTTTAATTCTTGAAATAAAAAATTTTAAGAAATTCGAATTTTGTTGTATTTCTTCTGATATTTTAGAGATATATTTTTAGTTTTTTTAAATGCACAATTTAAAATTATCAATAAATTCATTTAAATTAGAAAATTTATTCACACATTCAAATATACGCAGAACAGTGCAGTGGACTCCTAAATTTCCAAAGTTCTTTTTAGCCGATCATAATTAATTAAAATATATTTGTTAATAATTTTTTTTGTTATAACAGCCTTTTGTCAAATTAAAAAAATATTTCCCATTTTTGATAATTTATCCCCAAGCGAGATGCGGCGTACCACCCCAATTCGGGGTGGTGGTGTCCACCAGCAACAGCAACAGTCCAGACATGGTTGATCCGAAAATGGAACAACAACAACAACAGGCAGACAGACAGACCACTATGTGAATAGATTCCATGTTTATTGGTCTTTTGGCTAGTGTATGTCTAGCAACCTTTTGGACCATGGTAATGTCTCGGGAATACACTTCCCCAAAACATACTTTCTGTATCACCTTGTCCCAATTGAACAAAATGTTTGTATATATCAGCAGGGCTGTGCGCAATTGCGCGTTTTTGGTTGTTGGGCATGTAACTTGCGCAAATTTAGGGCATAAAACTTGCGCAAAAAAAAATTGCGCAATTTTTTGGAAATTTTTTTTGAAGGAAATCGCACATTTTTCGTCCATAAATTTCAAAAAATTTTGTTTAAAAATTCCAGATCTTCTCACCTCCAAATGTATTGTCATCCAATACTGGAAGCGCAAAAAATGGAATTTGTATTAAATGATTAATTTTTTTTATTGATATGTGAATAAAATGAAAGTTTTTAAAATTTGATTTAAAATAATGATAATAAAATTTGCATCTTTCTCTATACAACTTGGATTTTTTTGTAAAATTGCGCATTGCGCAAATAGTGTGTTTTTTGGAAAAATTCAATTGCATGCAGACCCCTGATCAAAAGATATCAAACGGGAACAGAAGCTGGTCAATTTTCGAGCTTGTTCTTTGTGAAAATACCAGAAATTTTGCCAAAATGCAGCTTATATTTCACTTTAAGTGTGATCTGATTTGTAATTATTTGGTTGAAAAATGTTTTTTTGGATATTTCTTAAATTTTTTATTTACCTAATCATTGATTTATTCATTAACAATTTTTGTATAATTTTTACAATTTACTGAAAAAATCCGAAAATATTCCATCACCATAATTGATTTTTTGACGCGAAGAGTGTGCGCAAGGAGAACCTGATTTTTACATACTCTCTATTCTCTATTGCTCCTCTATGTTTGTACAGCAATTTTCTTAACAATTTTTCCGAACGTCGGCGTTCAAAAAATTGTGCACAATCCATCACTTCGCAGCTTTACACCTTTTTGACTAATTTTATAGAGCATAATTAGGTAGTATATTTAATGATAAATTATACTGCTGGGCAACCCAAGGGTAAAGTGTAATCAACATTGCTTGGCCTTGGCCGACAATTTTTTGCAAAAATTATTTTCTTGGGCTCATTTTTGGAGAAATTGTAACCCATCTAATAGGACAACAAAAAAAAGTTCCCTTCTTTAGGTCACTGTGAGTATTTAAGGCCCAATGGAAGGCCAGTTGGAGCATCATTTGAATCGAGCAAAGCAAACCCGTCCCAACACTCTTCTGAGATGGACTCCGATTACGACAAGCAAACGCAGCGCAAAGAAGCCGAATCCCTGCGTACGCTGGCCTTCTTCGGCGTTTGTCTGTCCACCGTGGCTACCGTATTCTGTGTACTGTCGGTACCGTTGGCATACCAGCACTTCCAACAATTGGGCACTCAGATGCAAAATGAGCTGGATTTTTGTAAGCTCCGCTCTGGCAACATGTGGCGTGAGGTTGGCATTAGCCATTTTTGACAATAATAGTCAAATCAATACAAAACATGTTTTTACTTCACTTTATTATCGTATTTTTCTAAAAAGTCCTCTGACGGAGATATTTTTCAACTCCTACCAAAAAGGGGGGATTTTTGGTAGGAGATTTTAGAGGTGGGAAGGGCATTATATTTCAAGATTTCAACTCAATTTTTTAAAAGTATATTTTGTTCCAAAATAGCACAAAATAACATTATTCGTCTAAGCATAAAAATACCATAAAATAAATGTTTTAAGAAAAATTCATCCACACTTTAGAATTTACAATCGATTTTTAAAGGTACAAAAATACATCAAACAGTTTCATTTCAGGGAATAGATTTTTTGAATTTTTATTTTTTGAATATTTCAATTCCATTTTCATTTTAGAATAAAAGGAATTTACACGGCGAAGAGATTTTAGAATTTTAGAGGGAGGGCTTTTTAGAGGAAATTTTACTATGTTTTTTAAATTTATTTTTTTAATTAGATACTATATAGTAACGACCTTACCGATATTTTTTAATGCTTGTATCTAATAGATTGGATCACAACACAAATTCCAAGAAAATATATTTAAAAGTAATGCAACAAATTTTTTGATTTCAGGTAACCCGTACTCAGGCTTACTCGAAGGTAGTTGGTGAGAGTCGTCATAAGCGCGAAGGGGGTGGCTGCTGTGGATGCGGTCAATCGCCGCCGGGTCCGCCCGGACCTCCTGGCCCGGCCGGCCAACCCGGCGGAGATGGACAGCCTGGAGGCGCTGGACAGCCTGGAGCACCTGGTAGAGAAATAAACAAAAACCAATCGAAAAAATAATTCGCTAAAAATACCAAAAAACAACATAGCCAACCGTAAAAAAACTAGTCGAAAAAAAACTAAAAATTGGCAAACACTTAAAAAATGTTTAAGAACCACTCAAAAAATTATTAATAAAAATTGTTATTAACCAATATTTCAGCCCAAGCCCCGCCTTCGAAGGGACCTGCCGGAGGAGGATGTGTGCCGCAATGTGAAGCTGGCAAGCCAGGAAACCCAGGCCCGCCCGGTCCACCCGGACCGTCGGGCCAACCCGGAAACCCGGGCGCATCTGCGCAAGGAGGCGGAAAGGGACCGCCCGGCCCACCTGGACCGCCCGGACCGGCTGGCCAACCCGGCAATCCTGGACAACCCGGACAGCCTGGCGGACCTGGACAAGTCACCGAAGGACCGCCCAAGCAGGGACCACCCGGCCCACCTGGACCGGCTGGACAACCCGGAGGACCAGAGCAGCCCGGACAACCCGGCGGCGATGGAAAACCCGGAGGCCAGGGACCGCCCGGCGATGCTGGAGGACCTGGTGGGCCCGGCAAACCTGGAGGCCCCGGAGGACCTGGACAGCCCGCCCAGGGCGGAAGCCAAGGGAAGTGCGACCACTGTCCGCCGCCACGTACCGCACCTGGTTACTAGATGGAATAGCACCACGGAGGAGAACAAACAGAACAATAAAAATTCTATGTATTTGTATTATATTAAAAGTAACCAACACTTTTCAAAAGGGTTATATCCAATTAAAGTGTTTTAAAATGATAGAATTCGATATATATTCTTGGAGTGAATTCTACAGTATTGGGTTGACAGTTCGGTTTTCGGCAGTGTGGAAAATCGGAATTTTCCACATGGCTCCAACCTTTAATTTTTGACTCAACTTTGGTTTTCAACCCCCAAAATTCAACTCATTCAAGATAACTTGCCAGGAAGCTTCAAAAATTTCAAAAATTTTAAATTATCAAAAAAGAGCAAAACCCTCATATTTTAAAATTCAACATTTTCTAAAATTTACAATTTTGGAAAATTTACATTCTTTTAGGTAAAATTATGAGAAAAACCTACTCCGAGCCGACTTCGATCCTCAAATAATTTTGACTCCGATACCGGGTCCGACCCACGAAAAATTTCGAATCCGAATTGGAGTGGAGTTGGAATTGGAGTTTTTCTCAAAACTGGTTTTTGATCTTTCAAATATTATGTTGAAGATCAACTTGAATGATACATTTTGGAAAAGTGCCCGAGGCATTCCCTCTCTAATAATCCACTTCACAGGTACAAATTAACATTGGTGCATTACAGTGGTATGTTAACCCAATGTTCTTGTGCACTTTGTCCCCCTTTGTCATTTGCTTTTGCTTTTTGTTTTTGCCTTTCTTCTTCACTTTTGCTCCCCATCTTTTCCTTTTCTCCATTTTCCCTAATTTGTATGCCTCCTCCTTTATTTGTCATCCTTCTCATTAATGATGACGAAGTACGTTGTTGTCGTTGCTGTTGCACTGTCAACATCATTTCCTCCAGCGAATATTCGCAAATGACTCGCAGCGGACGCTGCAACTCGGCCGATATGCGCAGGTTCTCTGCTTGCCGTAGTAAAGGTTCAAACGATTTGTGCTGCCCCACTGCGATGTAGTCCTAAAATTGGAGAATGGATTAGATGTAGATCAAGAAAAATCCGTGCAAAAAAGTTAAACTAAGAAATCGAAAAATTTTGCACAAAAGAAACGCAAATTCCTGTCATGATCTGGATCCAGGACCCGCACTTCTCTAATCTATAAACTCAAATTTTCTAACAATTTTGTTTTAAATCTTAAAAATTCAAAGAAGATATATCAAGATCGATTACGATCCATTCCCAGGATCATAAAAATCAGGGTCCATTCTGAAATCAAGCTCTAAGAACTAGGACAAGAATTTGTCAAAAAAACAATTCAATTTTGCCTCAAATTGGTCCAGCAACTCGTCCGCTTGTTCGGCAAGTTTCGACATAACAGTTTTGCCTTTACGCTCGTTGACTTGCAAAATATGCAATTCGTCCAGTACATTTGCTGCTTGCTGATTCAAAAATACGCACACTTCAGCACATTCTGCAAAAGGCGAAACATAGGCAGCCAGCACCTCGTCATAACTTTAACAAATATTTAACTTAGTTTTACAAAAGATTCTACTAGGTTAATCAGTTTTTTATTTGGGTTTCGGGTCGATTTTTCTTCAAAAAACAATGTGAAAAATTAAGTTTCTGTCTAATTCGTGTAAGTATAAAACTAAATTTATCGGGACGGATTGGGTTGAAAAGGTTTCAAAGTTTGATTTCGAGTACTTGTGGTTGGTCAAGTTCATTTTAACAGTTATAGCCCCGATGTAAATGGAAATTCATTTAACACAAAAAATTTAAAAATAATTTACAAACCATTTTTTGGAGAAAAAATAATAATAAAAAATTGGAAAAAATTGCTTTTTGGAATTTTTTATTGGAACTAAAAAACTGCAAATAAATGTTATTTTTTGCAGAATTTGTTACCCAACATAATTTGCTACCTACCTCTACCTTAGTAATTAATAATTCGATGGGATAGTAAAGGTGTCATACGATGAACATGCTACAGTAATTGATATTGTCCAATTAGGACTTTGTAGCTTAATAATTAATTACAGTACAGTAGTGCTCACAATACCGTTGATTCAATCAATTACTACAGTATTTAGCTAATTAACAAATACATAAATTTGCCACATATTACAGTAATAGTTGCTTAACTTAAGTACTGTATACCTTAATCGATAATTATTATTACTATTTGCTGTTTACCCTTCGGCATTGTGCTCTTGTCGCATGCGTTCATAGAACTCGACTGATGCTTGCATTTTCTCAATTTGTTCTTTGGGTGTAAAAATGTATGCGCCCAGAGGCAAAAATGGCACATTTTTCTTGGCTTTTTTGAGTTCCTTCTGACGAGATTCGGTTTCATTAATACAGTATTGTTCAATAGCGGCAATCTCTTCACTGGGCCATACGGTATTCAACAGGGCAATTTTATGAGATACAGTATCGCCTAAAAAATCAAAATATGAATAAATCTATAAATATATTTTTTAAAAATATAAAAATTTTAGCAAAAAATTGAAAATATTTTGATTAGCCTTTTTCTTAAGCATTACAATTTCTTAAAAAAATTGATTAATTACAAAAAATATAAAATTTTAAAATAATGAGCCTTTTAAAATTGAATTTTTCTTAAATTTTATTTTTTATTTTGCTTTGTACCTGGCCACGAAGCATAGAATATTTGGAAGCAATCAACGAAAAGAACTAGAGACAATAGTTGCGCTAATGTGCTGTTCATATTCATGCAATTAAACCAAAAATTAAAATTAAAAACTGAAAAATAAATAAATTTGTTTATGCAACAGTTATTTAACATATTCTATTTTTATATAAGTCATATATTGTGTTTCCTATAATTTTTCTTGAGGAGAAATTTTAAAAGCCCCTCGATGAGAAATTGGGGGGGGGGAAATTTAAGAAGAAAGTGTTAAAAGCTTAAAAGAAAACCCAAAAAATACCCCTCCTAAATTCTTTAATCTTTTCAAAAATTTTATTTTTATTTTTAACAGTGAAAGAAAAGTTAATAAAAAAATCATGGTTAAATCATGATTAAAAAAATAATGGATAATAAATATAAAATACAGTGGATTATACTATATATATTTGTGACATAAAATTTTGAAAATTTAAGAGAATTTGCTGCCCGTCTGTGGGTCCAACAATATAGGGTAGAGAAAGGTGGAAGATATAGGGATTTTTACAATAAAATATTACAAATTATATTATTTTTATAAAAATGGAATAATATATTGATTAAAAGTCGAAAATGATACCTATGAAAAGATGTCATCCAAAATCCAAAATGCTTTAGATCGTAGACAGACTAATCGATAAATTAATAAATTTGGCTATTAGTTAAAAAATCTATAATTATTTTTTGATATTAACATAATTTAGATTATAAGAAACAAAAAAGAACAAAAAATTAAAAAGCCAATAAATTTAAAAAATAGGAAATTGATAAAATTTAACTTTTAATAACTTAATTTTTCACAAAATTTTAACATTAGCTAAAAAATATAAAAAAAATAATTATTTTTGTAGAATTGTTTTTGATTGAACAGTGAAGCTCTTCTTCATTATTTGTTCTTTATAAAATATTAACATATAATTTATTAAAATTCAATTAGTAATAAACATTTATCATGGTCTTTTAAAAAATTAAACTAATACTATCAATAGCAATAATATTATAAAAAATAATAATAAAATTATAAAACTGAAATTTTTAAAAAAAAACTGAAATTTAAAAAATCGATAAAAATTAAAATTGATTAATTATTCTCAAATTTTCCA
>JAQIYK010001291.1:0-10183 GCA_034700465.1 Rotylenchus robustus | reverse complement strand
CGATCAATTATTCGATTTATACAAAAAATACAATATTCTTGGCGCACTTCAAGCCACAAACACGCACAAAGTGCCATAAGCGGTATGACGCCAAAAATAGTTGGACACAAGATGCGAACCGACAACATTGTCACCTAAAATATAAAATTAAGAATTTGGAATTTGGTCTGTTTTACTGGGGAATTTTTTTTAGCCTCCCTTCTCTCCCCGTATTGCAAAATCGGGATTAAAAATTGGAAAAATCGTAAATGAAGGAATACCAAAAAAATCGAAAATTTATTGAGGGAAAAAGAGGAATTTCGCCCAACTGTATGTACTATGTACAATCCCCTTTGAAGTGCTGTGAGAAAGAAATTAGATGGAGCGGGCAGGGGTTATAAATTAGGGAGGAAGGTGAAATACGATATTATGATGAGTACGGTATTCTACAGTAGTCTATCTACCACGTTTCGTCGACTGCGTGCAGTCTCTTCCTCGTTGCTTTTGCTGATGGTTTTCCAAATGCGTCGCACCAGCATACTGTACTGAGTGCCCACCGTCAAAAATTGTACGGTAAAGAGTGCCAAAATCAGCGGTGCCATAAATTGTGGTCCTTTCGATGGATCGTAGCAGAAAACAATCGTGTCAGAAGACGCGAACCCAGTGGAATTCAATTCTGGAAATTGCACCAGAAGCTTGGACTAAAAAATATTTTAAAAAATATAATTAAAATTTAAATCGCTTCAAAAATTAATTAAATAATTTTAACAAAAAATGGTAAGCTGTATATTTTTAATTTCATAAAATATATTTTTTAAAGATAAAATAGATATACAAAACTATTTTAAAAACAACATAATTTAAATTTATATCGTCTAAAAATTTAATAAATAATTTTTCTAAATTTTATGCCTATAAAAATATACCTATCCTATTAAAATATTAATTTGTACATTATTCTGTGAACTTTTTTTAAATATCACATATTTTGCTATTAATATTTATAACGAAAAAAAATTTATTCCAAAATTTTTGGATCTATGAAATTAGGATTTTTCACTCAAGAAATTAATTTAAAAATAATAATTTCAAATTTTTGAGAATCTTACAAGTTAGAGAATAAATAAAAACCACTAAAATATAACTTAAAATGTCAAATTATAACGAAATTTGTTCCAAAAGTTGCGCTTCTCAGCCCTAAAATTGCAAAAATAAAATAACCTTTAAATTGGTTGTCGGTGGATACACAAAAAGCAGAAAATTGGCCACCCCGGCAGTTGTGGCCAGGTGCGCAAGAGTACAAATGCAAACGGCCTTTCTGCGCGAGATGGACCCAATGAATCCCTTCGGCTCCAACAAAAAGACGGACAAAACGGCGAAACAATTCGCCGCGGCGGTCATAAAATTGGCGACTAAACACACTGCCAAAATCCAGCCAATTTGTCCGCCCCAAAAGTCGCCCAAATACCACAAAAGGCCGGTTATCTTAATTTATCATTTTTATTTTAAAAAAATTATCAAAAAAAAGTTGATGAAATAAAAAGATATAAAACAATTTTTTGGGACAAAAATTAAAATGATTTTCTTTATTTTCGATTTTTTAATTTTAGGTTTATTAAAATATTTAAAATTAATTTTTTAATTAATTCTATAATTTTAAAATTTTTGAATCTGAAATATTATTTATTTATCTTTTTATTGTTGTTACCTTTTATTATTATTTATATTTTTTAATATTTTTATTTATTTATTTAGTTAGTTAGTTAGTTAGTTAGTTAGTTAGTTCCATTTCCATGCCTTAGCAGCTGCAATTGGAAAGAGAGGCACTGGACGAAGCAGTACACCGAAAAAGACCGTGAATAACAGACACCACAGACTTGTATTTGTTACCGTAACTTTGTAGTTGAACATTTCCCTAAAACGCCAATTTTTGTTTCAATAAATTTTTAATTAAAATATTCAAAACTTTGGTGTGTAGGAGTAGACGAGACGGAAGAAGATCAAATGGGCAATAATGGACAGCCAAGTGCCAATGTTCAAAAATATCAGGTAAATTTCTTCAATCGTTTCGCTGTAGCCAACAATGGAATCCATTTGAAGGATTTTTGCAAAAATTCAGAAATTTATTTCGGTTTAAAAAAATAAATATTAAAAATTCCTTCGAAATTTTAGTAAAATATTACAATCGTTATGTTTTATTATATATTAAGAGTTTTTTTTTGATAATTTTTCATTATAAATTTTTAAAGGAAATTTTGTCTAAAAATAAGAATCTGAAAAATGCCAAAAAATAAAACGACAAATTGCAGGTAACTATTTATTTTATACTGTAAATTTCTTCTATACAGTGAAAAGGTTGTTCAAAGTTGTACTAAAATTAAATTAGCAACTCAAATGACCCTTCGGGGTAATTTAATTTGACCTATTTTCAGTGTGTTAAGGAGAGGCATCAAACATAAAAATTAGATTCAAGTGCCAATGTTCAAAAATGGTAATACCGAGAACAATATTTGTCATTATTTTTAATAATTAATTTTATTACAAACAATGTGCGCAATGTTATGTTCAGTCGGACAATGTGTTCAAATAATTCAATTGGACATAATGTCGGCTGACAAAGTACATTTCGCCATATTTTACAAACGTAAAATAATAAAAAATAATACTATTTTAAAGCAAATAATTAATTTATTGTCAATTTGACCTATTAACCATTGTTCAAAGCTGTTTTAGGAATCAGAAAAATTAATAACTTTATGGGAAGTGAAAATAAAGTTAAAAAGTTCATTTGACTAAAATATTTGTATTTTATATTCATCATCATCACTATAGAATATTACCAAGTAATTGATAACAAACAATGACAATTGGGGAGAGGGGAACTTGACAATTAGGGACTAACACCAATCAATTAAAGCCATTTTTTTCAACAAAAATGTAAAATTTCAAAAATTCCTAAATTATCTTTCCAAATAGAAAAGCAAAAATGGGTGTGGAGGTGTGGACTTATTATCTCTAAAAAGGAAAAAACACTGATGCCTATGTTCGTTTAGATTTTTTGGGATTTTGGGCAAAAAATCAAATGTAAAACCCAAAAACATGAAATGACAAGAAACTAGGAACTTGAACTCCATAAACTCCTGAAGTTGGAATTAACAAAAAACAAAATGAAAAATTGGCTTAATTTTTTGGTCTCCAGTTATCAGGCGAATAGATGCCCAATCTTCAGGTCTCCAATTGTTGGGTACTCAATTTGCCCCGTCCCTAAAAGTCACACCACGCCTTGGTAATGTATTAAAATTATCAACTTATAATTTTCGGAGCAAAAAATATGAAAATGTTCAAATATACAAAAAAAAACTGAAAAGAATTTCGCTTGAATATATAATTTAAATTTTTGCTTTATTTTTTACTTTAATTTAAAAATTAAACATTTTTAAAGCATATTATATTATTTCAAAATTGGCATTTATTTAAAAAGTGATATTTTACGTTAAACAAACATTCATTATTTTTATGGCAAGAGGAGATTATTTGAGGTTCTAATTCTACCGAATTGATTTTGGGTTTTTTGTTGATTGGATTTAACATCATTTTGGACCATAAGTCTTCTTTCAAATTCAGAGTGCCAATGCGTTGTCCACCTCCTTCGGCTGCAACTTGCCGTCCCCGTCCAGGTCCAACTCGGCAAACCAGTGCTTGGAGTCCGCACTGCGCAACTCGCTCTCCGTCATGTTCCACTTGCTCACAAAGTATTGGATCTAAGAATAAAAAAATTAAGGATTAAGAAAAAATAAATTTAAAAAAAAACATATTTCTTAATGTAATTTTTATATACCTTAATATTGTTTTTAAACAAAATTATAATTTATCGGAAGGTAGTGAAAACTAATGTAAGTTAAATCTCGGTTTTTCACTTTCTATCTTGAAATCAAATCTAATCTCGTTTCCAATCTCAAAAACTTCGATATCAGACACAAAAAAGCCTTTGTTCGTAATCTCACTAATTGGTTTCAACTTTGTTCGCGGTTTTTTAGATCTCGCCCGGGCACTATTGAAAAGTAAGTAAATGATAAAAATAAAAATAGGTAAGAGTACAGCTTCCTCCATGCTGATCGCCCCGTCTCCGTTCTGGTCCGCTTTCTGGAACACCGCGCTGGCCACCCGCGCCGGCTCTTCCAACACGCGGCGTTTGCGCGACTTGGGACAACCAAGTCCCATCTTCTCCGCAACGCAGCAACCCTTCTCATACACTGAAAAATTTATAATAAAAAATAGTAAAAATCAAAAAATCATAATTAAAAAACTCAAAATAAAGTTTTTTGAATTTTTTAAATTAAAAAATTAATCAACACCCTTACCCTTCAATAACTTTTTAGCTTTAATTGTTTCTGGATCTTTCTTTATTGCGCGCCTATTTAACTATTTGTAATTTTTTTATTTTTCAAGAAAATAAAATAAAATTTGCAATTTAATATGCTGCAACTTTTCTTTTAGAACTACGGGATCTATTAGAGTAAATACGGTAATATTTGACCTCCTTGGCACTCGTCACAGTCGCAGTTGCATCCGAAGATGTTGCATTGGGGCGGGTGCCCGATCGGGAAGCCGTCCACCTTGCAGCAATAGGCATTTGCCTTAAAACAGACAAAAATACTTTTAATTTAACATAATAAGTTATCATTTATATTATATTAATAACTAAATTAATTTATTTTTTAACACCAAAATATTTCAATGTTTTTTTATCCTTTTTAAAAATATTGCAAAAAAATAATTCAATAACCTGCTCGACCATCAGACTGGCCAAAATGGCGCAGCAGACAAGCAGAGCGATGCAGCAACAGTTGTTCATTATAGATTGTGGATGGAAAATTTTTGGATTATTCTTTTTTTCTTAAATTGGATAGAAATTTGCATGTAAAATAAAATAAATTAAAATTTAATGAATTTATTTGTTCGATCTAGATTATTACTGCCTTAGGGACTTTGGGTTCAACTATTTTTGGACTTGATCAAAAACTGATTTTGGAATGTTTCCGGACTATAAATGTGTGGATTTGGATGATCTTTGTTTTTGAGCATTTCCAGCATCAATTGGTTGGCATTATGCCAAACTTTTGTTCCCCATCCTCCTCTGATGCCTTTTTTCTTTTCTTTCTTTCAAAACTACTTTTTAGGCACAATTCATAGGTGAAAGATGAGATATGACATTTTGACAGGGGCCAAACAGGGGCTGCCAGATAAACTTGCGATTGAGGTTGAGCACAGTTTTAACTTTGTTTTTCTGTAAAAATGAGTTGGTTGGTTAAAAATGAGATTGAGAGGACTAAACAAATCCATCCTTTCCCTCGGACAGCTTTCAGGACCCTAAACTCGGGGCCGTTTTAGTGGGGAAAAGGAGACACAACTGTTGTTTGTTGTCTTCTTTTCTGATTAAACTGAAGGCCAAGATTTAGAGAGAAAAAAAGAGATGGAAAGATTGATCGATAGATTGATCGGATGGATTTGATGGCGCAATTTATGTGATCTAACACAAGCAAATGCTCGGAAGGATCAACAACATATGGCGGCATTTTGAAAGAGAAAAATAAAAGCTGTTGTTTGCAAAGTTGCTGTCCGGGCTGAATTTTGACCGGGAACCAGAAATAAAAAAAAATTAAAAAAAACGAAAATAAAGTAAACCAAAATATATTTAAAAAAGATGATTCCAAGTAATGTGCGAGAAATGTATTTTTCGCGATCCGAGAACGAGATTTTATGATATCCTGGTCTCAAGATAATTTAAACATTTAATTGTTGGATCTTTAAAAAAATTGGAATTTTTAATGCTTTACATAAATCCATATAATTTTATTGTATATTAAGATCAAAAAATTCTGATTAATCTCAAAAATGAAAAACAACCCCTTTTCTCGAAAAATTATTGAGATAAAATTCAGACAATATCTCAAAAATCTTGTCGATACACCATATTAAAACACCATATTAAAAAATTTATTAAATTAAAACAAAAATATTAACAAAAATATTGTATAATGGACAAGAAAATATCCGAAAGAAAAGTGAACAAATAAATTATGACTAATAAATTGATTTCTCTTTTATATAGCGCTAAATATTAATCTTTGAAAAATATAATATTTAAATAATTTTTTTTGCCAATTCTGGCAAAAATATTTTGTGTTGTTTAAGCAAGGAAAAACATAGTGAAAAAGACAACGGAGTGATGAAGCCACCACTTTCGATGAATCAGTTCACTTCCATTAGTTTATTAGCCATTATTTTTTCCCTATAAACATAACAAATATATTTGTTGTTTTTCTCTCGGAAAAGCCATTTGTTATTTTGCTTTAGCGGATCAGAGATTGGAGGGGGGATTCATCGAAAATACATTGTTTTATTACACATCCCACAATCTCTGTTTTTGATCAGAACTCTCTTCAATTGAACACTGTAAAATTTACTTATTAATATTTTAAAAACAAAATTGCACAAATAAAATATAAAATTTACCACAAAAAGTGCCGATTAAAATTCTGTTAAATTTCAAAATTATCATAACACAACAAACATTGAATTTATGCACAAAATTGTATTAAAACAACATTGTTTTGCGAGTTGTTGGATCTTCCTTCATGATAATTCAAATCCGATTTTACTTCCCAATAAATTTTAAATAAATTTGATTTTGTTACTTTATGGATTCATTTTCATTTCTATCAAATTTAATAACAGGCGATTTTTCATCTTAAAAACCACTATTCATTATCAATTATTATATTGATATTATAAATGTTCAAAAATGTTTTGAATTTATATATTTTACAGGAATTAACTAATTTATCCGAAAGCAATATCCAATTTTGAATTACCATTAGATATTTTTAAAAAATATAGGTAGGTATGTTTTTTCATATTCTTTTCACATTTCTCAATAGTTCATGTAGCTTTGTTGTTGCGGATATTGTTGAGAATATTGTTGATAAGGATTGGTATTCTGCTGCTGGTATGGGTTATACGGGTTGTAGGAATTTTGATTCTGTTGGTTGTTCGGATTTTGTTGTTGCTGCTGTTGTTGCTGTTGCAGTTGTTGCTGTTCCATCATCATCATCTGCTGGCTGTTCGGGAATCCCGAGTTGGACTGCATATTGTTACCGTATGGTACCGAAGAACCTAAAAAATTTAATTTTTATTTAAAGCTTGAAAGCTGTATTAGCTGAATTACTGTATTTCCTCTAATTTCTTCCCCTTTGATTCTCACCCTCTAATTTAACTCCCCTTCTCTAATTTCTCGCCGATTTTTCATAAATTTTTTCCGATTTTTGATTTTTTTGCACAAAAGCGAAATTAGATGAAGTACAGTAGGTATATTAGCTGAAAAGTTGTACCGTATTGGGAACTACCAAATGGCATCATCTGCTGCTGGTTGCCTCCCATTCCAGGACCCATCATTCCACCGATTTGTCGTTTTCGGCGACGATACATGTCCTCACCTTGTTCTCCTCCTGATTCGTCTCCATCCTGTTGTCCTCCTGGTCCACCTTCACCTCGTTGCATTCCTGGTCCACCTCGTATTCGTTGTCCTCCAAATCCACTTTCACTTTGTTGTCCCTCTCCACCTCGTTGTCCTCCTGGTCCACCCCCACCTCGTTGCATTCCTGGTCCACCTCCACCTTGTTGTCTACCAAATCCGCTTTCACTTCCTTGTCCTCCAAATCCTCTTCCACGCATTCCTGGTCCGCCTCGCATTCGTTGTCCTCCAGATGCACCTTCACCCTGTTGTTCTCCAGATCCACTTTCACTCTGTTGTCCTCCAGGTCTTCCTTCTCCTCCTGGTGGCCCATTAGATCCAAATCCGCTTTGTCCAAAAGACCCGAAACTATTTGATCCTTCTAGTAAAAGGTTATAATTTTTTTCTTCTTAAAATAACTTTTTCTTTACCACCAAATCCGTCTTGACGCTTGCGGCGACGAGATTGTTCATTGAAGTTGACATCGATTTGGCCATCACTTGGAGGAATTATTTCATCTTCTACTGATGGCCCAATTGGTCCAAATTCACCTGATTTCAAAATAGTTACTATAGCTTACTGTATCACCTAATACCAAAAATAGAAATTTGAAACGGTAATTCCACAAAAAATCTAGGTGCCCAAAAGTGAACTAGGGTATTATAGGGTATTATTTCAATTTTTTGACTAGTTATCTTAATAATATTTGTTATTTTATTTTTAAATATTTTTTAATAAATTTATCCATTTTTCCTGTTTCCCATTGGCGAATACCAAATTCTTCTTCACTGCTCGACGAACTTTCACCGCCACAATCGCCAATTTGGCGCTTTCGACGGCGACTTTGCGAGTTGTAATTCACATCAATTTGACCAGCACCTCCGCCACCGAACGGAGGAAAGGAAGGAGGCGAACCACTTCCCACCGAATTTTGTCCAAAGGAACGCAAATTATTGCGAGCACCTAAAAAACAAAAACAAAAATCAAAAAAGGTAAAAAAGTGACAAATTTAATCAGTTATAATTATAATGGGATGGTTTTTTTTAATCATTTGTGCGTAAAAACTGTTATGCGAAATTTAAGGCTGGAGAAAAAATTGATCATAATTCAAAAAAATATCGAAATCAAATAAAAGTTGTATTTAAAAAATACATAAATTTTTGAATATAAGTAGTTTTTGCCTTTTTCTCAAAAAATGTCTTAATTTCTGCGAAATTACGTTTAGTTAAAAAACATCTTTTAAAATTAAAATTGATATTTGTTAATGAATTTGCTAATTATTTATGTATATATAAAAAGTCGTTTTTAATTTAAAATAATTCTCCTAATTCATTTAATGAGCCTCTAAACTAAAAATTTGTTATTTTTTAAATACCTCCGAATCCGGAAATTCCCGATGAACCGCCGTAGTCTAAAAAATATAATTTATTTTTATTACCAAATATTAATTTGACCTGATTGTTGTCTTCCACGACCACCATACGAATTTCTATATCCTCCATAAAATGGGCCTAAAATTAAAATAAATTAATAAAATTAAAAAATTCTTTAAATTTTGGCTGTAATTTTTATTGGCATGGTTTAAATTATTATTTTTTCAGATTTTCCACCTTCTTCCTCTTCTTCGCTGCTACTACTTGAACTTGACGACCTTCTGCGGTGGCCACCATACGAACCTCCGGATCCACCGTAACCACCATCATAACTTGAATAACCGTAACCCCCACTGTAACCTAAAAATAACATTCGATTTTAATTATTTGTTTTTTTTAATTTTACCATCACAAATTTGTGATAATGCCGCAGCCACCAATAAAAGAAATACTGTCAAAGAAATTATTTTGACCATTTCCTAAATTTTTGTTGTTGGGATGTTGTTTTGAAAAATTAGCTCCAAAATAATTGAATTTTTAGCCTATTTTTTTGTTTAAAATTAAAACAAAAAAATAATGCAATTATTTTGAAAAATAAGATTTAAAAATAAGCTTTTTGACAAATATTTGATTATTTTCTACAAATTTTCTCGTAAATTTATTTAAATTTAAAATTTTTATTTAAAAAATTTAAATGGTTCTATGGAACAGTTCACGCAATTCTTTTGTATTGGCTATCATCCTGAAAAGCTATGCATATTTTGACCAAATTCATTTAAAAATCCGAACAATTTTTTGAATTTGAATGGTTCTGTGAAGTTTGGTGAGATTTTGGCCCTTTCGCGAAAGAACAACGTCAGGTAATGCCAGCTGGGCAAACTTTAGGCCCATTTTATGGGAGCTAATTTTTCAAATTTTCACTAATACAAAGCAAAGCCTAAATCAAACAAAGCAAATAATGAATAAGCCGAATAAAAATTATTATAATTTTATTAAATATCATAGTGTCATATTAAATAACGTCATTTCAAACAATCTTCGGAAATTTAACATATACTTATTTGAAATTACTTTGTAAAAAAATGAATTTTTCGAACCACCAAAATTATTTTGACTTTCTTGATATTTTTATTTATTTAAAATCAACCTTTCCTATTATACTATATGTATGCGATTTTTAATATTGTTTTGTATTTATTTTATGAGAGTTTATAATACTTTATTTATATAAAAAACATTAAAATGCGTAAAATAATATATATTCAAATCATTAGAAAAAATAGGGTTGTTTACGGGAAGGGGGGGAGGGGAAGGACGT
>JAQIYK010001290.1:0-10184 GCA_034700465.1 Rotylenchus robustus | reverse complement strand
AATAATTTTTTCAAAATTTTTCCTGGCGGCGCCTAATGGCACCGCCAGACCCTAATAAAGTTTTCACCAAAAAATAAGGCAGATTTTTTAAAGAAAACTAGCTAATTTTTTAATTTTTAAAAAGTTTAAGCAAAATCGACGCGTCTTCGGCGCGTGGTAAACTTTTTTGAGGTGGGGGTGGTCGTCCAGCATGTGTGCCCCCCCCACGACTAAAAATCCTAAATACGTCCCTGCTTCCCGGTTCGGATGCCAAGTGTTTTACAATTTACCTGCGCGATCATTGCCCCGTTGTCGATGCAAAAGCGTTCGTCGGTGGCGAACAGCTTGGCGCCCCGCTCCTCCGCCATTATTCCCATCATTTGCTGCAGTCGCTCGTTGCACCCGACGCCCCCGACAATGAGTACCTCCGCCGAGCCGGCATGGGACATTGCACGTTCGGTGATCTCGACCAGCATCGCGAACACCGTCTCCTGCACAAACATTTAAAAAGGGTATTTACAGACCTCTTTGCTGGTCCATTTCGAGCCCTTCTTTGATCAAATTTTTTGCAAAAATTCATTTTCCAAATTAAAACAGTCTTTTTTAAGACTTCGATCATTAACCCCAAATAAGTTAGCTCTATCAAATTCCCATATAATTAATATTTATTAATTCATGCAAATTTGAAATTAAAAAATCCAGGTCTAGTAACCCATAAATGTGCAGAAAATTAATCTTATTAAAAAATGAAAGATCACCTGGAGTGAAAAACACATGTCCGCGGCAGTGTATTTGCCCGACTTGATCAGTGCGGGTGCCTCCTTTTCAATGTGCGTAAGGATACCGGACATTGTCACGTCCATTCCTTTAAAATTAAAAAAGGCAAATCAATTTCAGACGAAAACATCAAATCAAAGATTTGACATCATAAAAATAGAAAGATAGGCCCATAATAAAAAGAGCATTTTTACCTTTGACTGCATATGGAAGTGGGTAGAAGTGAGTGCCCTGCTTGGCCAACTGTTCAATGTTGTAGCCCGGACTTGGCTCATTCGACAGACAGAGCGCGCGCGCAAAGCGATCCAAACAATTGCCCACCGCAATGTCCAGTGTTTCGCCAAAAATGCAATAGCAATGGTTAAGATAGGAGATCACCTTAACAATGTGTGCAGGGCAAAAGTTAATTGGATTAAATGTCGGAAAAATTCCATCATAGGAATAGGAATTATAGGGTGGCCTATTGGCGCCGCCGACATCTCTTTTCATTTTTCAATAATCAAATTTAATAATTACCCTTCCAATCCCAGCCCGTAAATAAACAATTTTCTTATAGAAATTTGGCAAATTTTTTTAAAAATAAGCGGCGCCTACCGGCACCCAAACAATTTTTTAGTCATGGCATCGAAAAAGTATTCAGATAAAAAACATTTAAATTGATAGATAAAACAAATCATGTTTAATTTTGTTAAAATTTTCATTTTTACGAATATATATATATATATATATGGACCTTCGCAATTCTGGAGCCCGACCCCAACAACCTGTGTGTTGCCACCACTGACGTACAGAATCACCGGGTTTCGCGCGCCGGTGATCAGTCGGCCCATTTCAATGTGCCCAATGCAATGGTTCACCTTAAAAAGTTTGTTCCAACATCAAAAACTATTTTATTGTTTCACCGGCACAATTGGCTTTGTCCAGAGTTGGCCAAGAGTGCGCGCAACAACGGCACCAACTTGCAGCGGGGCACCCATTCCTGGCCCTTTGGTGTAAGCAATAGCATCCAACTCCCTTTTTGGGTCCTTGAATTTGCTTATTAAAGTATAGAAGTACATGATGTTCAATATGGAGTAGAAATGCTCACACAATCAAGCCCGTAGGTTCGGGGGGGGGGGTCAAAATTTTTTGATGACCGTATTTTATTCGAGCCAAAAAGTCGATTCTTAAGGATGTATTTTTAATATTGCACGGAAAAATTCGGTTTTTAGGGGTGTATCTTTAGTTTAACAATAAGAGCTAAATTTTCATAGTTTTGCGGCGGCGATAGGCTCCGCTTTCCGCGTGAAAATTTTGGACGGATTTTTGGGTTCAATAAGGGGATATTCTATTGAAAAATGATAGTTTCGCGGCGCCGACAGGTGCCGCGGCGAAAAATTTTCGCAAATTTAGAAAACAAAGGGGAAAGGGGGGGGGCTTTATTAAAATTTTTAATTTTTAACACTTCGGGGTGGATTCCCCCCCCCCTAGCTACGGGCCTGGTGTAGCTTAATAGCTTAACCTCGAAAAAAATGTTTTAGTAAAATTTAAAAAGCGGTAAAATTTCATAAATTAAATTTTTAGAAAATTAATCTTGTAATCGAAATTCTAATTTCAATTCCTTTTTCGATTTTTACGTTTAATTTTTTACTCAAACTCAATCTCTAGCTTTTAAAAATTATTTATCTGAGACCTGCCTCGATTTTTGCCTCTTGCAGTGCTTGCATCACCAGCGCCACAATGTGTTGTCGATGGTGTACAGCGGTCTCGGTCTAAAGTTGTGTTATTTTTGTTGCAAAATTTAAAACAAAAACCGGTCGAAAGCCTTGACCAGGCGGAGCATGGAATGTGCTGCGGGGGTTGGCCAACACTTCGCCGTCCCTCACAATTCCGACCCCAATCTTGTTGGCACTTCCTTCAATTCCCAGCACACAGACCATCTCAAACAGATCACTTTCAAAGCACCAGTTGCTCCTCAATCAAATGTTCAACACTCTGAAATGGCAATAACTAAATTTTAGAACTAAGTCACAAGTGATAAATCGTCAGGATAAATCTAGTTCTCGTGCTAATAAGAAAAAGACAAAATTTACTATAAAATATAGTACAACTTGGTCTCTGAATGAAATTATGGCCAAAAAACTTGGCATAATTATAAAATAATTTAAATTATTTTGCAATTTATTTTTATCGATTTAATTTTTCAACTTTCATAAAATTTAAACAAATTTTGGCTTAATTGACGATTTGGTACAAGTCCGTTAACGGAGGGCAAATCAATAACGGAGGGGGGATTTCAAAATGCTTTTTTTGGCTTTGCCCCCCCCCCTGTTAACGGACTAGTACCGACGATTTTTGAAAGGAACTTATCTCAACAGCAAAAAACATAAATAACCTTAAGTTTGCGCTCGGCCTCCTTAAGTGGTAGCTCCTTATTGGCCTTAAAAGCCGCTCGAACTCGTGCGCAGAAATAGTCGTGGTCAGTCAATTCCAGATCAGCGGATTGCCTAAGCAGTGTTTTGTACAGCAAAAGTACTCTGTGCCTGTGCTGAGAATTGATCATAAAAAATCTAAAAATGTTAACAAATTAATCACACAAAAAAAGTGATCAGGAAAGTGTATAATTTTCAACAACTAATGTTGTAACAGATTTCCAAGTCGTGTAAAATTGATATTTTTATCGGTTGGCATCTGGGTACAATAAATTATAGACATCAATATTTGAAAATAAAAATAATATCTAAGGAAATTTAAAGCTCAAAGTTTTTTGGCATCATACAAAGAATTGGCTCAAGTGAAATTGCAACAAAAATTGACTGTAAAATGAGTTTTATTTTGTCCATTTCATTGCGTCGATGTTTCAGCTATCCTGATGATTTGGTCCAACATGCGCAAATTGCTGGCCTTGCTCGCAGTATCCGCATCTGCTATCAGCGCTCGACACCGCTCCCAGCATCCCAAACCGGCGTAGAATAACAGCGCCAAACTCTAAAAAACAGATTTTAACATTTGAAGTGTATATTCATTCGTCAGTGATCAATATCAGTGCATATTAGATCCAGGACCGAAACGAGATCTCGTCGTTCGAGATTGTCGAAAAATCTTGCCTCAAAATCTCGATCGAATTTTTGGGGGTTTTTCGAGATCGTTTGAGATCGAGATTTTCCGAGATTCTCGCCTTGAAATCTCGATTGTTCGAAATCGAGATTCTCGAAAATCCTCGTCACGAAATCTCGATCGAACCTCAAGTCCGGGCTCTAGTGCATACGGCATTAGCAAATAGACATAAAAATATAAACCAAAAATCCCACACAATAGAATTTTGTAAATCTGAAGAACAAAAACAAAAAAGGCAAAATAAAACAATATACAAAACTTACAATAGCGTAAAACTTTGAAAAGGAAAACTAGGTCATTTCGGAAATGACCTTTTCCCCAAAATCCCTAATACCTAACATAAGTACCAATTTACAGTGTTATGCAGTAATTGGGATTTGTCTATTTTAAAGTTTAAAAGAAGTTGAACTTTGTCCCATGTCACATTATGATTTTGATTAGGATTTATTTTCTATATTATACCTTTCGATCAACCGCCTCAGCGGCCAAATAATCCGCATACCGCGTAAATATTTCAACAAAATCACATTGGGGACTCATCTAAATTGTAAATTACTACTATTTTAAATACTTTATAAACCCAATTTTAAACCTTCGAATATGCCAAACTCCGCTGCCAAAAACCTTGTGAGATCAGGTACTTGCAGGCATCCAAAGACTGATCAATCAACGAAAGCAGTTGGATGCCATCTGAAAAGTTGGGTTTAAGGAAGAAAAAGAGGGCGCAAAACCGAATGTTACACTTACTTGCATTTTCATAAAATATTTAAGTTTGTTTTTACTAAAAATATCTACACTTCAATAGACGAAAAACAAAGTATAATCCATCCTAACCTGACACAAAATTGGCTGCGATCAGATTTGTTGCGGTCAGCTTGACCAGACACCGGGACTCTTCTGTGTCAAAGTTGGCGGAAAGAGTGCAAGCGCGGAAGGCATTCAGTCGCACATCCATCTCACGGGATGGCTGTTGTTGCTGCTGGTCGTTGTTAAGCAAATAAAACATGGCCAATTCGTTCTAAATCGAAAAATTAATCGTGAAGGTCGTACATTTGTTTCAAAAATGTGTGTTGTGTTATTATATTGTGGATTTATCGTTAAAAGTCCAATTTTTCAAAAATAACCAAATTTGATATCAACACTATAAGTTTAACTTCTCTGAAAAATGTACTTTCCTATAATATTTACCTTTCGCATCACCACACATCTTTCAATGGCCAATTCCAATTGTCGCTCTGTTCGGAATGTGGAGAGCAAAACACGGGTCAGACTCTCAATTCGCTTCTGTTAATTTATTTTTTTAATTTCTAAAGATTCAAAAGATCAAAAACCTGATAAGCTTCCTTCTCCCAGAAAATCATCAGATTCGACGGTAGTCTCCCTTCAACCCGATTTTGTTGCGCCATTTTGGCAGCACTTTTTACAATGCGACAAAAGTCCGCCATCGCCAATTCACCGGCGAATTGGAGTAAAAAGATGGCTTTGTCCAGCGGCGAATTGCACTCCGCCAAACGTTCTGTGATTTTGCTTTGGTCTGGATCTGTGGAGCTTAAGTTTGCCAGTTGTTCATCGATGTCCTTTTCCGCCGTTGTTGTGACCAATGAATGCAAAGTGTGCCGGTAGGCGGGTTGCAAAAGCAATGGAACATCTGTACATAGTTTATATTGTTCTATTGGAACAATCATAAAACGGAGTTTGTTGCTTTGTTGATTTGGAAAAATTACAGTATCCCAGTCGGTATCCCCCAAAATTACAGTATCCCAGATGTTAAGCGTTTTCCCAAAATGAACAAAGTCAAAAAATTTAAAAAATGATAAATTTACCTGATTCGCTGAGAGGCGTGTTTTTGGCCTTTTCATTGTCCGAAAGTGCAAAACGGAACATTCCATCGGAGGAGATGTACACTGTAAATTAAAAAACTACATAAAGTATGGCCCGGAATTATAGACCAGGCCGAATTCGATTAGTTTATTACAGGGCTATCGCGAAATTTCGATTTCGAAAATCGAAACTTTCGAGGTTTTATTTCGATTTCGAAAATGGAAATTTCTTCGAAATTTCGAGTTTCGACTTTTTCAATTTATTGTTCAAAATTTTGATTTATTTTGACCATATTTTCGAGAAATTTTTGAAAAAAGGTGAAAATTTTGAAGCGCATTCGATTTTACTTTCAAAAATCGAAATTTTATTTTGATTTCGACTTCGATTTTTACAATTTTTAGTTCGATTTCGACTTCGAAAAATTTTTACTTTCGCGACAGCCCTAGTTTATTATTATTACTTTGTAGTGAATTCGTATTAAAATCCAAAAAATCCAATTACTTAATAATAGTATATAAATCGAATATTGGATTTTAATTCGAGTTGGATTCGGTTTAAATTTTTACCGGGAGTGAGCCCACACATGTCAATGTCGATGATGCTCTGCCCAGCTCGTTGAATGGTGAACACTGCTTGCAGCCGTTCAGTGTCCCAAATCACCACGGATGTCGGATGTTGGGCCTTGAAATAATTGTAAATTTATCAGGTTATCAGCTATGGGCGTAGCCAGAAAAAATTTCGGGGGAGGGGATCGAAAATTTTTTGACGACCTTTTTTTCTTACCAGGGGCGTAGAGAGCGAGTGGTATGAGGGAAAGCAGTAGATAAGTAGTAAGTATGATGTAGTTAAATTAAAAAAATATTTAAAATTTAAACATTTTTTACCAAAAAATGCTACTCAATAGTCGATAAGTAAATTTTTCACAAATCCAAAATTAAATTTCTATTTTACGAAATTCCCGATTCGCCTATTCCTAAGGTCTCTAATCGAAATTTAAAAAATGGTATTTTCGACACTTTTAATTTATGGCACTAAAATGTTAATCTCACCGCAAGTGTGTAGTCTCCGGCGAGCCTTGAGAATACAATTCGATGGACTGGGCCACGGGTGGAGTTGCTGAGCCCGGACTGACGACATTGGCTCCGGGCCAGATCCCACACTCCGACACGGCCCGCACTGTCCCCAAACGCAAGTACATCGTCCTTCCAAATCATACAGCGCAGAAAGGCAGCGCCCGATTTCCACTTTAAATTAGACATTTGAACAAATTTTCAAAAACAAAAAACAACAAGCTTTTAATTTTTGCTAAATTTTCCAATTTATTACTTAAGCATGTACCTGTGTGCTCACTTCCTTTCCGTCCCTCACATGGAGACCCTTGACCACCACGTGGTATCTAAAGTTTCATATACAACAAAAAAAGCGAATTTACTCAACACATACAAATGGTTATCATTGTCCAATACAACCAGATTTTCCTTGTGAATTTGCGTCTTTTCATTGACCGCACTCAGCTGGTGATGTTTGGTAGACCAGGCCATATCGATTATCACCGGACACCGTTTGGACATGCGACGTAGCAACCGAAGTGTTTTCATGTCCCAAATTTCCAATGGCTCCGTGCGAAAGGAAATGGCCAAATAACAACTAAATGAAAAAGGAATTTTTCTCCAGCCAAAAATGATAATATCAACATTTTATCCAATTTTTTAAATTTTTTAACAGATCAATCTTTAAGGTGGGTTTTTAAGGTTTTAAGGTAATAAGTACTACTTTGTAAAGCAAACTTGTAATGACTGATGCGGATCATCTCCACTGGGCTCTCATCCTGTTCAGGTCGAATTCGGCGTTTTGTGCCCGTTCGAATGTCTGTCGCGTAAATGTCGTTGCGAACGGTTGAGGACGAAGCACTCAGCGAAGCCAGATAAGCGGCGGAAATGATCGAATTGGCGCCACTCCATTCCAAACATTTAACCGGACATGAGTGTATCTAAAACCCGATGCTTATCAAGAACCGATGCTTATCAAGAATAGCCATGATAATACTAACATAAGTATGATTTAGATTTGACATTTCTTTATGCCTTACTTTTATATTTTATTTGCATAAATTTTTATTCTTTACCTGAAGATCGCGCTCTATACGCCCAGAAAACACATCAACCAGATGGATTATCCCAGTGCTTGTCCCAATCGCTGCCAAATGGGCAATTCTATCAAAACAATTTGGCGGTGGAGGAGAAGCCAAAGAAGGATTTGTGTCATCGGTGCCGGATGGATCGCTGGCCGAGTCAAATGGCCGCATTCGAACAACCGTTACGCTTGCACCAAGTGGATTGTAGACACCATATTGAGTGAGCCTAATGAGAAAAAAACATTAATTTTTTCTAGATTTTCGGGATGCTACCAAAGAGATAATCTAGTCTAACTTTAGATCTACACAACACATACACTTCATCTACATATACAAAATTTTTTAGCCGACCAAATTCCAAAAAATACTTTACCAAATTTTATTAATTCGATACCTCAGTTGTTTGAAATCGGCGCCAATGGATGGAGCAACATCTTCTGTTATGTCTTCACCCATTTGTGGAAGTATATCCTCAATACCCCGTATGCGATAAGGTTCAATACTTTGCGAGTTGCCTTCCTGGAAAATGATAAAATTGACAAAAAAATCTATTACATGGCCATTGGCTACACATACCAACTGGTAGAGCACAATTCTGCCTGAGTTCATCAACAATGCCAGTGTGGACTGCGTGACGGGGCAAAGGGCGGCGCCCATTAGACGCAGGCGGGCTGATTGTCTGTGCGGTTCGCTGAAGCAACGACGCGAGTACTCCAGCGAGGCACTCATTCTCTGGTCGGACAGCCGAAACTGGACGGTCCGGAAGGAGATCAACCCGTTCTGGTGGATCAGGAACAGCGCATCACGACGCGCACATGGCAACAACTTTTACAGAGATCAATTAGCTGGTTATCGGTTATCGGATTCGAATATCTTATAAATATCTGTCAAAGACAGACCTGCTAAAAGCAAAAACTTACTATGCTCTATGCTTCGTTAAATTCCAAAAAAATCATAAAAATACAATAAAGTTAAAAATTGTTAAAATTCCAAATCGAAATTAGATTGTAAAATTTCATTTTTGAAGATTTTGAGCACCTCTGAACAAGAACCAACATCCAAAACAACAAACTTGTGCTATTGGCGAGCCCACATCGATTATGGTGCTGTAGATAAGTTGTCTGTGCTGCGTTTCAACCAAACAAATTTCGTTGGGGAACAGCACGAACAGCAGATGCTCCCCGGCGGGATGGTGTGCCAGCTGAGTAATTAGCGTATTTTGTTGGTTGGTGTTAGCAGACAATGACTTCATCGTTTTGGGCTCGAGATGGAGTATGGCACAGCTGGAGGCATCAGAGTGTGGCCATCGTGTCAGAGAAATGTCATGGACCAATAGGAGAGAAGCGCCCACGGAGGAGACTGAAAGCTATAAGCTAATTTGCTAATATCTACTTTTGGTAAGATCCGGACATCGGACATAAACAGAATTCTATATGTGTTATTTTCGGGCCCCAGCCTGACATTTTAGACCAATGTTTTATGGAAAAAGAGTTAGATGAGGCGATGTTTCAAACGAATGATTTCTAGTTTAATTGTTAAAAAATAAAAGGTCTGGAAGTATATGTCAAAATTCGGTATAATCTACTTAATTAAGCTAAAGGATAAAAAATAAAAACGCACAGGCTAGCCGGGATGAATCGAAGGGATCAATGCTGAGTTTGAAGACGGAAGTGGCCAATTTGTGGTCCCAAAGGCGTTCCTTTTTGGTAACATCCCAAAGGATCAGCAAACTGTTGGAATGGACTGATAGGAACAGCTCTCTTCCGGAATCTGGCCACTGAAGCCAACGCATGTCTTAAATTCTTTTTAATATTTTTTGTTGAAAAATCAATACAGTGAAGATGTTTTAAAACTGAAAGCCAGCCCGAGTGGAAAATTGAAAGCCTTGTTTATCCATCCACCTAAAAGAATTTTTCCCTTTTTTCCTCTCCTTTTTTGCACTTTTTCTTCTTTGGATAAAAGGAGGACAGTGGCGGTTTCAGGGGGGCTTAGGGGGCCCGCCCCCCCCCCCATGGCCGGAGAAAAAAAAATTGTTTTTCCTTTTTTTAGAAGAAATTTTTTTTAAAGGTCCCCCCTTTTGTTTTCAAAATTCGCTAAAAATTTTCGCCGCGGCGCCTGTCGGCGCCGCGAAACTATAATTTTATTAAGATTTTCCTTTTAGTTCCCAAAATCAGTGGAAATTTTTCGCGCGGCGCCTTTCGGCCAAATTTTTTTGTACATAGCCCTCCCTGAAATCCAATCCAGGATACGGGTCTGATGGCCCGTATCTTTTTAAATGAATTTGGAACGATTAGAAGTAAAAAATAGCTTTTTACAATGAGTCTCTGGTTTTTCGCAGAAGGCAGGCCCGTAGCTAGCCCCAAGTTTCGGAGGGGGG
>JAQIYK010001289.1:0-10186 GCA_034700465.1 Rotylenchus robustus | reverse complement strand
TTCAACCAACTTTCTTAAATATCACTCTTTCTATCCTACTTAATTAATTCTTCTATCCAACTTAATTAATTGTGTCCGTTTCGCTCAAATTCAAGGATGGGTTTAGTGGATGAGATTGTTGGGTTTTGGTTGATCCATCATCCGCCAATCCCCCTATTCCTTTTTTCCTCCCGTCTTCTCTTCCAAACCTTATTTTCTCCGGAAATGCTGACCGGAACAATCTCTCATTCAAATAGAGCCGATTGATGGGGGGTTATTCCGTGGGAAAGTGAATGAATGAAGCGAAGGAACGGATCAAATCAAACGAATAAATAAAAAGCTATTTATTTGGTTGTTGGTCTGTGTTGATCCACTTCATCCCTCTAATTCAGCATCCATTCATCTCTGAAGGGCGACCCTGAGCACCGACCATTTACAGCGGAAAAGTGTGTTCAATTTGAATGAATGAATGGCAGCACTTCACTCCTTCAATTTGAGAAGGGCAAATTGGAAAGAAAGGAAGAAATAACGGGATAATCGCAAATTACGGTGGACTACAAAAGTTCATATTCAAAACAGAGCCAAGCTGATGAGTGATGAGTTAAAGTCATTTGAAAGGATATGGAAAAATCGAATTAAACTCACTGAAAGGAGTGGGAACTGGGAGAATAAACAGATAATGCATACTGATTGATATAACTGACACTGTCGACAACATATACAGTTAATCCGGTAGAAAATATTTTTTAAACTTTTCGGATAAATATCGTTTAAAACTTACAAATAATTTAAAACTTACAAATATTTTAAATCTTACAAATATTTTTAATACTTGCATTTTTAAAACTCACAAATATTTTAAAAAATTGGATAAAAATATATTTTAATTCCCGTTCTGATGAGATCTGTATTCTTCTAATCGGTCAATCAATTTTCAACTTTCAATGCTACTGTTGGGATTTGCAAGAGAGGTGAGGGCGTACGGTAGACATTTTCTTAGAATAATGTGCTGGACTTTCGTTTTAGTTCTACAAAAATGTTTTTTGTTGGGACTTTCATGTACTGTATTTTATGTACTGTATCATACATATAAATTGGTAAAAATGGCGTTTGGACCAGTTTTGAGTTCAGTTTGCCACCGAAGTGTGCCCTGCTTCCACTGCCGTTTTGCTCGGTACCGTCCCTACCGAGCTGGTCGGTCTGAGCTCGATCTCCTCCCCTCCTTTGTCCGTTTCTTTCCCGTCTCTGCTGTTGATTTCGAACACCCCGTAGTCCACCCCTTTCCCTGCTCCTTCTCCTGTACTGCTTCCTCCCGCCGGTCTTGGTGAGGTTTGTACCTGAACCACAATCTTTAAAGTGGTCCAGTTTTCCAGTTCCACGTTACGTTTCCATTCTGCTGACTGATCCTTCCGTCCGGTCCTTCCTCCTTGTCCGCGATATACCCGTTTTCTACGGATGGTAGTTCCCCCGTGACCTCAGTTTGTCTTCCTTCGCCATGTCCCTCCTCCGCCTCCTCGTTCACGGGTGTTCCTCCCTCTTCCGGACTTTCCTTTGCTGCTCTGTGATTATAAAAAGATCAGAGATTGGATGGATACAATCAGATCTCTCTCCCTCTCTTCCCATTTCCTTACGCAAGAGCCAGACGATGCTGTCGTTGTAGTCTCTCCTGTGCTTGTCGTTCCTTCAGCTTCTTCACCGCCAGCTCGACTCCCTTGGCGATGTTGTCGTAGTTGTCTAGCACCTTCTCGATCAGCCACTCCATGCCCTCCACTATCACCTTAACAATCATATTTAAGAGATGGTTCATCTTCCGCAGTGTGCTGTCTTTATTATGCTAACCTGGTCAATCTCCTTTCCGGTTCCTTTCACAGCACACACTCCCTCCTAAAAGTTGGTTGATCAATCGGTTGGTTGTAGTTGATCAATCAGACACTGACCACGCGGATGTCCGTCTTGTTTAGTTTGGCCATCCCGTGCAGGTTAAATCTCTCCGAGAACTGCATCTCGTCCACTGCCTGCAATTGACTTTGTTTGCTTCATTCCCCTCTAAATGACTCGCCTCGGGCAAATCCTTTTTGTTAAGCAGGAACAGGATGGGCTTTCCCTGCAGGTCGGGCACGCCCGTCAACGAGTCCACCATCTGCTTGTTTTCCTGCAGTCGACTGGCCGCGCTGGCGTCCACAACGTACACAATGCCAAACAACTGATAAGAGGAAAAGATGGAAGGAACGGTAGACAGGAGTTTGAGAAGGGAACGATTAAAGTACCCCGAGGGTTTTAATTTTCAATACTCCAAAATAGAGTATTGGAGAATACAGTAGTATTGGATAAAACGATATGGAATAGATCCATATAAGGAAATGCCGAACCCGGACCTCCAGAAACTGTTTTGGACTTCCGGCACCCCTTTAAAGCTTCTTTATCCCACAATTGATAAAATGAAAAATGACCTTTTATCCCTTTTCTATGTATTTTTCAAATTAATGCCAATGTTTGAACCTCGGCAAAGTAGATGGGCCATATCTCACGGATGCGTGTCGATCCGCCCAGATCGTACACGGTGATACGGTACTTCTTGACGCGCAACTCTGTTCTGGAGAAGCCCACCGTTGTGTGCACCGTGCCCAGATCCTCTGAAATGGAAAAATATAATTTTAATTTAATTTCCCCAGAACAAACCTCCCTGGAGAGCCTTGGAAATAGTGGTCTTTCCAGCACCGTCAATGCCCAGCAAACAGAGCACAATTGGCCTATGTGAACAACAAATCGATCAATTCGACAAATTAATCTATCAAATTTGACTAATCGATCAATTCGATAAATTGATCAATCAATTAATTAAACAAATTTATCGATAGTTGACCAATGATCAATGATCAATCCACCGACCTGTTCCGCTTCCATGGCGCAATTCGAGTAGTCCTACGCTTGAATCCGCCCACGCAGTTGCCCATTCACAGTGCCCAACAACAATTGGAGTCGAAGGCATCCACTGGGGGACGGATAGAGCGGGAGAAGGAGGAGGAGAAGAAGAAGCAGCAGGGCATGCGCAGAACAAAGAAAAGGTTTGGATTTTGGGAAGTTCGAGTTGTGTGAAGCGCAAGAAGATTTGTGTCGGTGGATTGATTTTCTGGAAGCTTATCTGAAAAATTTAGCCAAGGAGATAAAGGAGTAAAGAGAGGAACGGAGGAGGATGGGATAGGTTAGGATCGGTGTCGGAAAGGCCATTCTTGATTTTCAGTTCCAGTTCCAGGCTGCGTTAGAAACAAAGTTTTTCCTAAGAAAGTTGATCGGGGAGATGGATGTGCTCAGCAGTTATTATATTATCTATCGACTCGACTGTTTTTGTCGATTTCGCCCTTTCTTCCGTTTTTCTTCCTCCGCCGGTTGCTCACTTCGTCCTCCGTCCCCTCCATGGCTGTCATGGCAACAATGTCGAAGAGTGCCGAGGAGAAAGGCAAAGAAAGACTCGCCTTTTAGACCCCTCCCCCACAATTGAAATGCCATTGGAGGACACAGTGCCATTCTGTTTGCCTTTTTGGTGATCTTTTTGGTGACCAATTGTAGCTGCCCTTTCTGTGCCATTACTTTTGCCTTCTCTGTCTCTATCTGTACATATCAATTAGCATTGTGTTCAAATTGGCCCTTTATCCCACTGTTTTTGGTTGGTGGCATATGGCATACTGTACTTTTGGTGTCATTTCCCACTATCTTTTGGATCAAATGTGTGGTGGTTGGTGTCAATGTGATAAATAGCCAACTTTGTCTGATGCCAAATATGGTCATTATCATTACATTTGCCAAAATAACCAGTGTTTTACATACCGTATTTCTTTTTCTTCTAATCTAATATAGTGTATTTAAAAAAATAGTCCGCCAAGGGCCCAAAAAATACGCTATATATATCCTCTAAATTTTGTCCTTTGCTCTGTTTTATTCTTACGCTAAAAATGGTATTTTCAAATTGATTTAGGACCATAAGAAATTCCATTTATTTTACGCTGATCAAATGCAAATTTTTGTTTATAAAAATGTGAACTTTTTGAGTTTTGAGTATAGGCTGCATTTGATAGATGGGAATAACGAACAAATTTTTGATGAGGCGAAGAATTAAAAAATGAATACAAAAAAAGAAAAAGGCAATTCAAAAGGAAGGGCGAAGGGGGGGGGAGGAGAGAAAAAGAAGGAGGTGGACGAGATTGTGACTGGATGGTGAGGGGAAGGGATGGGATGAGTTGGGCCAGAATGGGATCAGCGGATGGGATAGGGCGAGACAAATGGCCAAATGGACAACGAACAGCAGAATGGACAAATGGTTGAGCGAATCGGAAACTTATGTATAGAAAGAAGGGAGGAGGATCCTTTTCCAAGACCGACAAAGGTTGGTTTGTCCCGAACTTACTTAGCTTTTATTGGATTAATGTTCATTTTTGTACTATTCGGCCTATGGCAAACCATAAATGGCGGAAGAAAAGGATAAAAAGAGAATAATTTCCCTTATTTTTTGAGGGAAAAAGCGGAGCAGAGATAGTAGAGAAGGACTGATCACTGCTGATTTGATCAGCGCACGTTGACACTTTGGTGGATTTGGTGGAGTTGTGCGCGACCGACCGGCATCATCACGTTGGTGATGAACCTGACTACAGCAGAGGCCGGTTGATCTGGACAACAAGAGTTTGGGTAAGAAACAATGCAGACCCAAAGATCCAAACCTGGATCCAACTCCGCAAACAAATGACACGCATTCTCCACACTCCCGGTGTAGTCACTGATCGTGCTCTTCCGAGCGACAAACCCGAACACCGGTGCCTTAAAATGGGAAAAGGGCAAAGTCCGATTTTGAAATTGGAATTGGGGTATACTGTATAGTGTACCTGACGCACATATGTGGGGGGCAGTTGGGACACGTTGTTGTTGTCGAACAACCGGCTCTCGGGGTCAATGCCGGCAAATGTGACCGTGTTGACGGGGTAGTGGCGGCGGAAGAATAGTGACCGTGTGTTGTCCTTCAAAGTGACCATTGATCACATTTTGATAGGTCAAAAATTGATCAATCAGCTAAACAAACTGAACTTGCCGTTAATGTGATGCCCTGCGCGGACACTTTGAAATGGACGGGGACTGCCCTCAGCTCGCTGGGCCTTTGCAGGAGCAGGTCCAAGCAGTAACTGGTCGACCGGCGCAGTGCCTCTGGTCCAGTTAGTGACTCGGTATCCACCGAACACAAATAGGTCACATTGCAAGCTTGGAATACGTTTTGGATTAAGATTTTGGAGATAATTTATTTCCTATTACCGGCGCCCCTCTCCAGCAGGGCCTGGTTGGAGTTGAGGTGTTCCGGAGTGGCGGCCGGATCGTAGTCAGGCAGGATCAGACGGCAGGGTCTGGATGAAATATGGTAAGTATACGATAGTAAGACATACAGTAAAAGGGTCTGTAGGGAATAAAAGGACTAACAGTGCGAGAGGTGTGATGGAGTGCTGGTAGACGAGGGCGGCCAGGGTACCGAACACGGGCTCATTGGAGCACCCCTTTAGCCGAACACCCTTGGAGGAGGGCTCGATGAGAAAGTGACGGACCAACTCGCTGCCATCAGCTAAACAAACAGTTACAGTATGCCGATGGGATATGGTATTCATAACTAGCACACTATAACCTACCGGATGATGGCACTCCGGCCGGTGGTTGTGCCACCTTCAATGCCAGGCCGAACGCGCCGGGAAAGGAGTTGCTGTCGCGCACAATGAACGTGCCCGGCGGCTTGTTCTTCAGCATTGCAATTGCTTAAGTTGGATCAGATTAGGTCAGATTATGGATTTGGATTTTGGGATATATTTGTAACACTGACCTTCCTCTCGGCTGATGTTCGGTTTGTACCAGAAGCGGCTGGTATCCTTGACAAACACCGGGTGGTGATGGATCACTTCCATGCCATCTGAACAAAACCAAATCTGATGAGATTTCAAGCAGCCATTTTTGAAATATTTTTGGACAATTTTCCCATTTTCTCCCAAATTTTTTCCTATCAAGGGCACCACCTTTCCCGTTGGTCGTCTCCATCACCACGTTCAGTCTTTTGATGCGACTCAATGTCTTTGGGGATAGTCGCCATTCTTCGTCCACCGGCGGTTCCAACTGGCCAAACGGTGAGTGGGGTCCGGGCGAGCGGGAGAAGCCGTTCAGTGGGCTCGATGGGACGTTGTTGTTGTAGGTGAAGTTGTTGGTGGTGGGAGAATGTTGCTGCTGTTGTTGTGGGTGTTTCTGACAGACGAAGAGCTGTTGCTGAACAACACGTTGCTGGGGCTGTTGTAGCTGGGATTGAGCACTTTGTTCCTTGCGCCTCAGTACAATTTGTACTGGCAGTGCATTCTCTCCGCTCTCTACTTGACTTTTGATATTGGGCTGTTCAATAGTCACAGTTCGCGTGTTCATCTGCCGTTGTTTCTGATCCGGCTCGATCCTGTTCCTTCCTTCTAGCAACTCCCTCAATATTGCCTCACCCTCCTCGACTGGCAATTCGTACTCTCCGTTCTCCGCCTTCCTTCTGATACTGTGCTGTTCAATGACCACAGTTCGCGTGTTCATCTGCCGTTGTTTCTGATCCGGCTCCGCCATGTCCCTCCCCTCCATCAACTCTCTCAACATGGCCTCGCCCTCCTCCAACTTCCTGCGCTCCTCCTCCCCACTGCTCCTCCCCGCCATCCTTTCCATTCCCATCCCGCTGTCTTTCACCTCCTCCTCTGTCCGCCACACCCTTCGGCGTGTCTCCAACTGTACAAAGGGTGTCTCCTCCTCAAATCCGCTTCCATCGTTTTCCACGGTCCTTTGGCTCACGTGTACTGCTCCGACTTCTCCTCCGCCGTCCGCTGGTTCCACTTCCGCCTCTGTTTTCACTGTGCTCGTCCTCTCCTCTACCACTGTTGATGATGTACATGCCTGCACTTCATTGGCGATGCTCACCGTCCTGGACGTGTACTGCTCCGCCAGTGGCGACATCATCCACTGCCGATAGTGTTCGTCATCGTCCGATTTTGGCGGTGATGTCTGCTTCTCCTCCACCATCAACACAACTTGTTGGGGTTCCAGATCGTCCAACACTCCGGCCACCTTCTCCTCGGGCTCCTCCTTCCTTTCCAACTCTATATACATGTTCATTTCGTCATCTTTCTTCTCCTTCTCTAACTCCATCTTCATTTCCTCCGCTCCCTCCTCCTCCGTCTTTATCTCTGCCACTCTCTCTTCCGTCTTCACTTTTTGTTCCACTCTTTCCTCCTTCTTCTTCATCTTTTCCTCCACTCTCTCCTCATGCTCCTCCACCGGTTCCTCCTCCTCCTCAATTGTATCTATGTCCGTCCCCCCTGCCCCCCTGAACACCCTCAACGTGAACTCCTCCTCCACCAGCACATCGATGTTCTCCTCCACCCCCGCGGATGACGATGGTTCACTGTCTTCCTTGTCTCTGTCCGGCTTGTTGTACTCCACCACCTCGCCGTCCTCGTCGATCAGCGTGAAGGAACTCTCCAGTACCGGCGTGCTGGGAAGGGTCACTTGGAATGGGTTCGTAACCCATGCCAATCCCAACACTACGGGTGTTCCTTGCGCAGTCAACGCGCCAATGATTGGCACTGCCTGACCATTTTGTTGAAGTTGGTGTTGGTCATCCGCGGTGGATTCGCGGTTTATTTTCATTGGCTAAAAAGGCAAAAGCTGTGGTAAGATAAGTTAAACTCAGATCAGCGGACGAACTTGCTGAAGAATAAGTTTTAAAGGGAATGGAAATCGGATGAGATAGGGCAGATGATTCATTAGCCAATAAATGGGGTGAAGAGGAGTTTGAAGCGGGTGGATGAGGTTGGGTTTTGTGGTGGAAGGAAAATGAAAGAATTCAGTAGGATGGGGGGGGGGCTGTTGTTGGTCGGATAAAATCCAACATCACATCACATCACAGTCCAACAAAATAAGTGGCCAGAATGGCTTCTGAAAAGTCCAAATCCCATCGGCTGGCAGAGATCGCTGAGAAGTAGCAAAAGTCGAGGAAAGGGCATAAAACTGAGGGTGGAGAAGCGGGGGAGTGGAGGGGGAGGGGAGGATCAGGGATTGATTGGGTTGGCCAGAGCAGGTGGTGACCAAGGGGTGGGGGGGGGAAGCGGGACAAATAAGTTCGGGAAGAGGTCAGACCAAGACAGAGCAGAGGCGAGAGACCGATGGAGGGCAAAGATAGATGAAGCGGATAAGAGCAAGGATGGATGAGATATATGGAGAGTAAGGGGGTGAACGGATGGAATTTGTTGTCCTCGGTGGAGGACAACAGCGCCAACTGTCTTCTCCCCTTTCCCTTTCTGCCCTTTGATCCAATGCTTAAAAGCCTTTAACCACCTGAAGAAAATGGATACAAATGATCGATTTGATGGATTGGAGAACATCCAGTTAATCAGGTGATCAGGTGAGAGATGAGATGGGATGGGATCATGGAAAATAAAATCGTAAAAAGCGCAAAAACATATTTGCGCAATGAGTGGAGGGAAAGAAAAGGTGATCCTCCCCCTTCCCCGAAAAAACAACACTTTCTGTGAACAGACATCGGAAAAGAAAACGAACCGGATGAAAATGGAGAGGAAAAGCTTACAAAGAAATTAGTCAGCTTGGAAGAAAAGTAAGGGGAAAAGTAAGAGAAAAAGATAGAGAGAGAGAGTGGAAAGGAAGTGGGAAAAATATGGAGAGAAGTTAGTCATCATAGGGGGGGGAGGCAAATTGTAAGCTCTGAAAAGGTTGGGAGAGGACCAACAAACCATTCAGCTGGAAGCAGTGAAAAGAGACGTCACAAAGAGAAAGAAAGAAAGGGCCAATTTTATGGCCAATTTGAGCCTTTTTGTGTCCCAAAACTGATTGCCAACCAAAACAAAATGGGAGGGAGATGGAGTGCATTTTAGGTCCATAAAAGGCCCAAATTGGGATTGCCCAATCTGTGGGGTGAGTTTGGGCCAAATGAGAGAAATAAACCGAGCAAAGGGAAAAAGGAAAAGGGAAGAGACGGAAAAGGGACGTGAAATGTTCGATTTTGTCGCCTTGGAGAAGAAAAAGGGAGGGCCAAGGGGGAGGGGATAAGGGGCAAAAGGGGAAGGAAGGGAAGGAACAGAGCCAAAAATGGCCCAAGGGAATTGGAGAAACGGGCCCAAGGAAAAGAAAAGATTGGACCAAGGAGTTTATTTGCAAAGTTGGGGGACACACCGAACGAGAGAAAGGAGAGAGGGGGAAGGGAGGGAAGGAGGGGAAAGAGATAGGGGGAGGGGGAGGGGAGGGGAAGAGGGGGAGGGAAGAGAGGCGGAGAGGAGGTGTTGCCGGAGGAGCAAAATTGGGGGAAAGAACGGACAGGAGGGATGGAAGAAAGCGAAATGATGGGGATAAAGATGAGGGAAGATAAGGGCAAAGTTGGCCAGAGGAACACAAATGGGAGGATGGAGGAGCATAAAATAAACACCGAACGGGAAAGCAGAGCAGAAGGTCAGTTAGCTGAACTCCGAACTCGAGCCTGGCCTGAACTGGGCCATATCCACATCTTCATCCATTAGCCAGTTCAAATAACCAAAAGCAATGAATGCAAATGAATGCACGCAATGTGTGCAAATTGGCACGCATATAATGCCAATTCATAATACCAATCAACAGCAGAGAGCTGACTTAAGTGTTTTGGACCAAATTTCAATGTCTTTTTATTGAGTCCCAAATTTTTAATGACACATAAAATTCGAGCAAAAAAGTTCTTGGAGGGAATGTAAATTGGGAGCAACAAGGGAAACTAGATGGAGGACAGATAAATGAAAAAGTCGTTGTTATTCAATTCTTCCGACTTCGAGTTGAAGGGGTTCAATGTTCACATCTGCCGTGGTTGGATGGGGTGGGGCACGTGGTGAATGTCCAATGAAAGGATAGGGCAAGGGGAGGAAGAATGCGGAGGGGGATGCGCAAAAGTGAGAGCAAATCGGAAAAAGAGAAGGGATGGTGAAAAGAGTGATGAAAAGGGAAAAACTAAATGGTGTGCTAAAGAAGACCCTTTGTTGAACAACAAAAACACATCGCCGGAGGGTGGACGGATGCATCTCCTCCTTACTCCTCCCTCCTTCCCCCTTCTCCTCCTTACTCCTCCCTCCTTCCCCCCTTCTCCTCCTTACTCCTCCCTCCTTCCCCCCTTCTCCTCCTTACTCCTCCC
>JAQIYK010001288.1:0-10187 GCA_034700465.1 Rotylenchus robustus | reverse complement strand
TTACAATATTTTTGAAGTTTGCAATTGCCTGGACTAAGTTATTTTGACAAAGGTAACGTAAAGAAATTATTAGGAATTTGATTTTTCTATTATTTTATGGGTTTAATTTTTAATAAAAACCTAATAATTTGGTTAAAATTAATTTTAACAATCTCAAGCTATTTCTTCTTTAAAAAATGTGGCAAACTAATAATTAAAAATTGATATCTTTATTTAAACGGTTTCAAAAATCAAATTATTAAAATTTGTCCAGTTCTCAATGATGTGCAAAAATTGATAATAATAATAATAATAATAATAATATACCTTTAAAGATTTATATTTTGCAATTACCGATGAAATCAATGATGATTGTTTTCGACGGAAACCGCGTTTGCGTAGCGGTGGAAGTACATTGTTCTGATGCGTTGTTGCTGGCGCTGACATCTTCACAGTGCCATCCTCCATTTCCCGAAAGCATACTGTAGAAGATCGTGGCAACAAAGAGCCAGATGAGATCTTCTGGCGTTGTCGTTTCATCAAAAATCCAACTGTGGCATATTCAAGCAACGAAGCGAAAACGATGAAGAAACAGACACCCAGAAAAATATCCAGACTTTAAAAATATTGGAAAAGTAAATTTTTTGCACATAAAATACACATCCAAAATTTGAATAATCAATTCCGTTAAATTTTCAATTCTCACAAATTAATTCATGTTTAATAAAATAGAACATGAAAAGTTACTGTAATCATATTTTTGTAAATTTTATTTCAAGTACATTTTCAATAGATTATTAGATTTATTTTTATTCCCTAAACAATATTAACTAGCAAAAAATAAAGTATAATATCTTCTAATTTGAAAAATCATTTGAATTTATTCTCATAATGTTTAGCGAAAAATTATCTAAAATAAATATTAAAAAAATTTTCCTTTAGTATTTTATGGGGTATAAAAACCAAAATTTATATTTATTAATAAAGTCTATAGCTAGGTGTGCATTCATTAAAATAGTGAATTTTAAAATGAAAATTTTCTCAATAATCAATTTCCCGATTTGCGGCATTAAAATTTAAAATGGGAATTTTATAGGACATTTATTTTTATTCAAATTATGTACCTTCGGTAATGAGGCATTTGTTGATGTCATCAAAGTGGTTTGTGTCAGAACTCAGAACAGTTGTCACACCTTATAAATTGTATTAATTTTATAAAATATTTTTTGATAAAAATTTACCGATAGTGA
The DNA here is from genome assembly GCA_034700465.1 of Rotylenchus robustus. Taxonomy (NCBI): domain Eukaryota; kingdom Metazoa; phylum Nematoda; class Chromadorea; order Rhabditida; family Hoplolaimidae; genus Rotylenchus; species Rotylenchus robustus. The sequence goes on along the minus strand of JAQIYK010001288.1, from coordinate 8,958 downwards.
CGCGAGCTTGGGTTGCCTCACGGTTCAAGAAAAATGAGACCCATGAAATGACGACAATGAGCGATGAAGGGAAGTAAATTTGGATGAGGTAGAAACCTGAGAAAAATAAGTTTAGAATTTCACTAGAAAATAATTATTTTGTACCAATGTTGCGTTTGAAGGTAAAGTAAGCAGTGAGCCGGGAATAATTACCTTAAAATTAGTATAGGTATTATCAATTAATGGGTGGGGAGGGCACTATAGTAAAATGCATTGTGTTCCTCCGCCGTTACCTTTAATTAATAAATACCTTAAAATTCCCTGTATAATATTGGGTTATGAAAAAACAAATAAGCTGTTGTATTTTAAGATTTAATAAATTGGAATGAACTCGTCATACTTATTGACTCGTCATACTTATTGAACACATCCATGCACTTTGGAAAAAAATTTACTTTTAAACATCCATTGCTTTTTTACTTTTTCCCGCATCCATTGATTTTTTAGTAAAAAATTATTTTATACAAAAAATACGTAAAGAAATTTTGGTTTCCAGTGATTATACGAAATATATATTTGAATTTCTTTATGTTAAAAATTTTTCGACGATCGCCTTCTCTCAAGTTGAATCAAATTGATTTGAAATGATTTTATAAACGTTGCAAATTGTTAATTTATATGTTGCAATTTTTGATGTTATTTTTTCTTTTTTCTTTTGTCTTTTATGTTTTGATACCAGTGCTCAGCGAGATTGTCCTCTCCAATTGAGAATGCTCGCCAATGCTGAAGTGTGCCAGATGCACATCCTCATCAATGGTGACTGGTTTACCCGGATGCCAGTGGTAAATGATGTCACTCGTACTGTAGCCATAACTCTAAACAAAAAATAATAATTTCTTTTTTCTCGATGGTTACACAATCGAAAAATCTGAAGAAAAATATGAAAAGGAATAAAAATTATCAAAAAATCGAGGCTAATTTTTCAAATAAGTGAGATGTTCTAAAATTTAAGAGGATTCCGGATGATTTTTGGAAAAATAGAGAAAGGGGAGCCCATTTTTTTAAGGGCCCAAACCTTTCGAGGGAACGGGAAAATTAGTTAAAAATGGATAAAATTTGAAACCTCAATTTCTAAAGCACACACTTGCACGTCCAATGGGAACTTAAGTAAAAAATAAATAAATAAATAACTCGAAATATTAGTTTACCGTATGCAAACTCATTGGACAGTTTGCAGTTACTGTCAGACGAATGCTTCGTATTACATTTCCTATAAAAATTGAAAAATTATTAATTTAAATTCAAGTAAATAAAAATACTTAGTATTTCAAGATTTCAAATTTTAACCTATTTGGTAAGTGGTAACATACTTTAATTTACAAAAATTAAACTCATAAGAAAAAACAAAGTAACAAAGTTAAAATAAATGTAAAAATTTGTGATTTAAAAAATTTCCTTCAACTTCAAGCAAAAATTTTAAACACAAAATTTGTTTTAAAAATTAAATAAAATTTAAAAATTCACCATTGCTATCGATGCGAAGAAATGAGTTGTGCGAGGTAGTTTCATGAAAGTATGACTTTTTCTCACTAAAACAGAATTTCTTTTTAAAGTTTTTTTTTCTAAAAAGGTACTTTGGAAAGAAAGTGTCAAATTGATTTGACCATGTCGATGCCCACCGTCAAATTGTCGTGTCCTTTGATCGCTTCAAAAGCTAGACGCTTGTCACGCCAAAATTGGCGTAAATACAGGTCAACGGTGTAATCCTAAAGAAATGTTTTAAATTAATTTTTAGAATTACACATAAAAAATGCATGCAAATTTTTCCCACCCAAAATTTTTTTCCGTCCAAAATTTGCTTTTTTTCGCCAAAAATTCCTTTAAAAAATATTTTTGGCAAAAAAAGGAAAATTTTGTGCGGAAAAAATGTTATGCCATAAAAAATCTCCATTAAACAAACTATGAGGGAGGGCTTTGATTAAGGAAATTTTTAAACAAAATCGTAAAGCTCACATCAGCATCTTTTTTTAAATTATCGTAATTTTTGTAAATTTCAATTTATTTTAAACAACCATATTGTTGGTATTAGTTTGGATATTGGTGTGGGGTTGATTGCATTTTCGCGAAATTTCTTGTAATTCTATTTAAAAAATATTTTGGAAAATAATTTGTTCCGTAATTCCTTGCAATTTATTTCGATAAAAAGTTACTAGTAATTTTATAAATTGCTAATTTATTATTTTATATGTTGTAATTTTTTGCTATTTTGCTGTATTATTTATTCAATCAACTTTTTAAATTTTTATTAATTTGAAACAATCGAAATTACCATGGAAACTTCGGATATGGCACTGATTGTGATCACATGTGCTGTGACATTTACCCTAGTTGGAGGTCCTAAAAATAAACTTTGAAATTAAGAATTTGCTCAAATTTTAGAGCTGGCATTGGCATACCGCCAAAATTTGGTCGAATGCGTCGATCGTGACTGGCAATCAATGCATTCAGAATCCGCGTCATATTGTTCTCCAAATTTGTGTCGTACGTATTGAGTCTATAGTAAATTTTTAAGAAATTATTTAAAAAGGTGAAAAAATTAGATATCAATATTCAATTTTTTCTGTATTTTTTAAAACGAAATTTTAAACTCATAAAATAAATAATGTTATATTAACTTTTATTTCTTGATAATATATTGTCGATTAAAAATTTACGCCAACTCATTCGAATTTGCATATCTAATTTAATGTTTAATTTTTATTCAAAATTAAAAAAATCGCCTAATATATGTTGTTATTCAAAAATTGAGCACAATTAAAATATCACTTCAATATATTTAATTTCATTGAACTGAATATTTTCATGCATAATATATTTACATAATATATTTTTTGAATAATTTAAAATGAAAAATGATGTCTAATTTATAAATTAATGTTCAAATATGTATTGTTTAAATAAATTGATTTTTTAAACTTATAAATAAACTTTTTTTTAAATAATTTAAAATTTTATTTCTTGATATTAATTGCGTGTCTTTATTATAATTTATAATGCATTTCATCTTTGTTATCAATTTTTTATCCATTCTTTTCCCAATAATTCTTTTTTATTTTAACATAAATATGCCAAAAATGTTATTTTTTCTTCCCATTGTATTCTCGGTGGATGGCAAGCAATTTGTTGTGTCCCGGAAATTTGTGGCCAATTATGCACCCCATAAAAAAGGTTTTTTCTCTGACGGAAATGCTCAAATTATTTACCCAGCTGGATGCTGTGCTTGTTGTGTCTCTTTTTGGCCTTCTTCCTCTGCTTCATCGCCATTGTTAAGGTTGTTATTGTGGTGGTCAAAATCCGAAGAATAGGAAGCCGAGGTTGGCAGAATGTCAGCGCTGAAATGTTGTGGTTGGTTCTTGTATCGGTTTTTGCCGTACAACGTCTGAGGTCGCCGACGAATTGTTGGAACACGCTGAATTATTTAAAAATTATAATAACTTTTTTTAATTTCTCCACCAAGAAATAATTCAAACTTTCGGCGAAATATCTAAGGAAAACTAAGAATAAATTTAAAAAAAATTTCAAAATTTAAAATTTTTGGTAGTATGTCGCGAAGCTTCAGAAATTAGAGGGAATGGCATGGATTTTGAAAAATGTGGCCTATTTATGGGTCCAACCTCTCTCAAGTGGAAAAAAAGTAATTTAAAAAAAAGATAATTTTACCTTGTCCACCATTGGAGGACCACCATCCGGCAGAGATGAGCAGAGTAATAGAACGGGCAAAAGCAGTAATAAAAATAGGTTCACAAAGTGCAATAGAAGACGCGGATACGAATATAATGCAGAAGTTTTTCGGTCCCCCATAGGCTCAGTAAAAATATTTTTCAATTAATTGAGGGAATTTACAACCTGTATGAAAACGTTATGATTTCGTCTTCAACTAAAAGTGATAAATTTTATTAATATATCTTGTAAGAACACAAGCATTCAAAATTAAAAAGAAAAAATTGGATCAATTAAATTTGAAAACACTTCTTGCATCTTAAAAATAATTTTACAAATTGTGTAAGAAAATGAAAATAGCCAGCAAACATTGTGTTTGGCTCTTGGCACAACAAAATTTTGGAATCAATAAAATAATAGGGACGCGACTTTGAATATAAATACCATAATTATAAAAAGCCAAACAAAACATTAAAAAGAGCCAATTTTCCAAGAAAGTGGAATCCATATTTTTGTGCTAAATGACACCAACTCTGAACAAAGTATCAATTTATAATGGATGCTGAAAAGTTGTGTGGGTTACATTTCCACTAAAGAATAAATGTGGGCGTCCGAGGACAAGGTAAGAGTTTAGCAAAAAAGTTTAAAATGCATTATAAACTTTGTTTCCAACTCCACATTTGTTTAATTTCTAAAAATGGCATTTGTGAAATACAGATAAGTTTTGAAATAACACTACCTTTCTTCTATTTTTGACCTTAAATTGCAGTTTTTGCCTCAAACGTATCAAAACAATTAATTTTTATTAAAAATAAAAACCAGGATTGTAATAAATATTAAATATAATAGTCAGGAACTTTAATAAATTGAATAAATCGATGTATATGCTACTTTTTAAAATTGAACATTATTTTTGTCTACGTTTGCCTTCTTTTTTGACAGATGTTTAAAATTTATAAAAATATTTGTAGCTACAATTTTAAATTATTTTGGAGCCGTAACTGTCGTTTTCTTGTTCTTTAGAAGTAAATATAAAAAATGACTGTGTTAACAAATATTTTCTGGCATATAAAATTTAATATTAAAGAATAGATAATTAACTTTTTATAGCGAGGATATCGTTTTTAATGGTATGCTAATTTTTAATGAGAGGGCTTAATATTAGAGAAAAAGTTTGACGATTTTTTTAATAATAAAGAATAATTAGTCATTCATTTATGATTCACTGGGTTTAAATTAATTTTCGCCTTATAAATATTTGGGAAAAAGGTGCAGGAATAATTTAACAGTAGGAAAAAACGACTGTTTAGAACTGTTTTTAATTTTAGTTTTGTAATTTAACTGTGCAGTTTTAGTTTATGAATATATAAATTTATAGTCTTAATAGTTATAATTAATTTTTACATTTCTCGAAGAGATAAATTCGATTTTCGATTTTTCATGAACTAATGTAAAAAAATAGAAATAAAAAACAAAAATTGATGGTAAAATTAAAATTTATTATATTAGTGGTATGGGCAGATGGCATTTATGTATATGTTAAGATATGGTTAAAACAAGAAATTTATTTATGAGTAATAAAATTATTAATAATTAAAAAGTAGTTTTCGGCATTTTGATCGAATTGGTTAATAACGGGAAAATTAGCTTCATAATTAGAAAAATAGTGAATAACTTTTTCTGGGAAGAGCTGGTGTGTTTTGGTTGTCCGTTTTTGCCGCTTTTTAGGGCGATTTGGCCTTCGACAGGAAATTTACATTTTTTACTGCTTATTTAGTTGGCCAAAAACATGAAAGTGCATAAGCCAGTCAGTCTCCCCACCCATCCTCTTTGGTGGGAAAATGCTTTTTTCGAGTGTCCTTTTCTTCTCCCTTTTATTTTCTTTTACGAGTTTTGTGTCATTTTAAACAATTCCCATGACATAATGATGGCATCTTTTTCCCCAGAAAAGTGTTGTCATTTAGCTGAAAAGTTACAAAGGTGCTCAAAAAGTTTAACGAATTCGAAGGTCCAGCAGTGGAGGAGAAGAATTTGAGAGAAGCGAAAAATGCCATTTTGTTAAAAGGACAAATGCACGGAGGAGCCAAATAATTGGGTAGCCGAAGAGCTTTTCGAGGGTCCCGTGGCCTGGGGACAACCCTTTCACCAACCAACCCATTCATCCCCTTTTTTCACCTTTTTTGTTACATCCTTTCTGCTATGAACGGCAAAATTTAAAAAAATACGAAAAAAAAGTTTGGCCATTTGGCCAATTTTGTGACGAAAAATGAATGCAAATTGTGTTAAACTTAAACCAAAAATCGGCACCTGCTGGCTCTAATCTCTGATGCCCCATGGTTTCCATGGAATAATTCCATTTTTTACAACTTATAAATTAATTAGCAAGTGTAATAAAATTATGATGGCATCATGTGGAGGAATATGACATTAAATAGAAAAAAAAGTGGAAAAAGGAAGAAAATTGGTATTTTGAAAGCTCTTTTTAAGAGCAAACCAAAAATTATAAAAAAGGAACATATTGGACTTGGAGAGGAGTCCGTCACGCAAAATACCCAGAAAGCATTCATATGATGTAAAGAGGAAATGGAATGTTTAACTATCAAGGGGATACTCGTAAAATGATTTTATGTTGCAATAAAAAAATTCAGAAAAAACTACAAAAAAAACAATAAATTGGAAGTTAGAATTAGAACAAGCCAGGCGGGGTGAAAACTCAAAAAAAGAGTCAGGGTGTGTTGCCATATTTTCCTTCATTCTTTGTCCAAATGCATAAACAATGAAATTGCATTTTGTTTTGGGTATTGATAAAAGATGGAAATAAAGCCCATCGAAAAATAGTATTGCTCCAAAGAATATTTTTTGTTTTGTTTGCTTCAGCTGCTGTAAATATAATGGAAGTTGTGGAGGACGACGGCAACGTCGAGTCGGTTCAGTGGACAAATGAGTGCCAAACAGAGGTATTTCTCAGTCCCCTCATACATATTCATTCATTCACTCATTTGTTCTGCTCTCCGGCTTTCCTAACTTACTTCCCCCTTATGTTCTTCGAATTTATTTGTGTAAAAGAAGTGTCCCATGGGACTTATTTTGGTATTCGCGGCGACCGAATTAGTAAATACTGAAAAAGAAAAATCCATTCAAATTTCTCGATGGGGTCAAAAATTGGACTCAAAAATTTGCCAGACAAGCGAAAAGGCAAAAATCAATTATAACAAGAATTTGATAAATTTTGGCCTACTCTATACTTATTAAATTAAAAATTTTATTCATTAGAAATTTGTATTTTGTTTGCGTACTTTTTGGTTAAAATGTAAAATTATGTATAAAAAACTCTTTTTCAAAACAATATATGGGGTAGAAAAACGTGCACTTTAAAAATATTAAAGCCTTGTGGGGTGGGCGTTAAAAACCAAATCCCTTTCCAAATCCTTTTCTTGCTCACAATAAACAGAAGATAGACAAATATACAAAACCGAACTGAAAGAATTTCATTGTCATTAAAGTACACTCAAAGAAAGATTCAGACCCACCAAAAAATATAGTTTAAAAAAGGAAAAATTATTATGAAAAATTTGTATTACATTTTAATGTCTTATCCGAAACAAATTTTTATATTTTTTAGATTTACCATATTTTTTTCATTTTATGATAAAGTCAATTCTGATTTTATCCGAAAAGGTGGATTGTTAACATTTTTCACAAAATAAAAAATAATTAAGTGAATAATAATGATTTTTTTATTTAACATGCACACAAAATAACTTCCAATTTTGAGCAAATAAACAACGAATTATTAAGTATATTAATTATTGTGAAAGTACTTGTTTGTATAAATTTTACGGGGAAAAGAATTCATGAACAAAAAAAAAGTATGTTAAATTTCAAATTTTTCAAATAATTGGGTTGAAATTTTCAATTTTATAGGAGAAAATATTCAAATTTTTGGCAAATAAAATGGATTAAATTTGGTCTTCTTGGACTGTTTGTTTGAGTTGGAATTTGAAAAACAACGGTTTATAACAGACAAACCCAATCCTAAAACATACAAAATCAACTTTATTAGAACCCATCGAAAACAAACAAATTATTTGGCCAATAAAACAAGCGAATTTTTTTCATTCAGTCCAGCTACAAAGGAGGTTGAAGAGAAGCGCATGGGAGAATTGGATTATCGGACCAAAGGGGTATCAATGCCCATAAATTTTCCGGGGGAAAAACACACGCACACTTCGCAACCACTTGTTGTTTGTTTGGCAAAATGAACGTAGCATGTGAGGAGTGAGGAGCAAAACGGTGGTCAACTTCAACAAAATGAAATTTTGGAAGGAAATTGGATTTTTGAGAGTCATCGAAAATGGAATGGTTGCCAAGACTAATTTTTGAAAATGATTGCGAGATTGGGAATGAGCACTGTGAAAACATGCAAAGACAAATTAATTTTACATTTTTATATATTTGCGTAGTAGTTTCGATTTTTTAACGCAATGTTGATTCCTTGAAATTTTAACTACCTTTTATATTAAAAAATATATGGGTTATAAAAAGCAAATGAAAAAATAAAAATTCCAAATACTTTTTTATAAGTAAAAATAATGGATTAAATTTGTTTATACAATAGCATAGAAACTTTTAAATTATCAAAATCTTGTCTTATTGTGAAATTGTTGTACTTAAACTTTTCTGCAATCAAAATTGCCGTATCGGTAATATAATTTTTAGCGAAACACTGTTGGGAAAAGCTACTACTCCCGCAGCCGGAGCTTAAATCGAAATGGGTCTGAGCCTCTGAGCTGGAGCAAAGCTTAAAATTTGGGTTGTCCCACGTCCCCGTCTCTCCGAAACCCCCCTCCCCTGGCCTTTTTTGACCCCGAACCCCGTCCCCGATCCGTAAGAATAGGAAAATATATAATATTAACATTTTTTATATTCTAAATTAATCTTTTTGTTTGAAGAGGTTAAATTTTTTGGAGGCTTTTCCCTAGTGGCCACTGGGGCTTCTTCCAAATTTTTTTATTGGCACCACTGGGCTTCTTACTAATTTTAATAAAATTTTATCTTTTTTCAATTTTTCTAAAATATTTAAAACTAAAATCATAAGAGGCGAGGTGGTGCTGATAGGTGCCGCCGGGAAATTTCGTAAAATCGGGTTAATTTACAAATTTACATCAAGGAAAGTGGCTTTTTGTCTAAATTTCTCGATTATTTTTAAAAAATTTACTTAAATTCGTTTTTTTCTTCTTTAACTTGTAATAAATTAAT
>JAQIYK010001287.1:0-10189 GCA_034700465.1 Rotylenchus robustus | reverse complement strand
AAAGAGTCAAAACACAAACATTGCGACTACAACAGCCAAAAAAAGCCCAAAAAGTCCATTTTGGGGGCAATAAAATAAAAAGAAAGATTGTTTTGGGTGGAAAATGGTTGTGCTCATTATCGCCATTAATTATTCATTCCAATGTTTCATTTCCTTAAAGAGAACCAATTCAAAAACACCAAAATACAAAATACCGTATTCATTTGAAAGCATACCGTATTTATTTCCTCTATCTTTTAATCGTATTTATTAATGTCCCGTTTAAAGTTACGTTGTCCACCATTTGCATTACTATGTTATCATTGCCAAAGGGGCAATTAGAGAAGTTAGAGAAGGTATTCCACGATATTTTCCACTCAATTTTTGTCTAGAAAATTAGGCTTTGTTAGTTAATCATTTTGGGTAGACATAGACAACCAACAAATTGCACTAAAATTACTAATTGGAGTAAAAAGTGATATGATATGCTCCCCTAATTTTGTAGCTGATTTAAAATCGATTTTTGTCATTTTTATTTGCCGGTTTTTGGGTTTCCACCCCAAGTTTTTGTCCGTTTTTGGCCTGGTTTTTGGGGTTTTAAGATGTGGGGAGGTTGTGCGGGTTGGTCAACTCTGAAAATAACAACAAATTCGTTTTGTCTCCCTCCCCCTTACCCTTCCCCCCATTCCCCCCCCCCCCCCCTCTCATTCAAACCCATCGCTCATTCAACACCTTTCTTCTTCGACTTCTTCGATTTTCACTCCTTTAGAATAGTGTCGAACTGCCTGCTCCCCCCCCCCCATCCATCACCGCAACTTCTCCTCACAACGTCCGTCCGCAACCTCCTTTCCTCCCCCAGTCGTGTTTCTTTTATCCATTCGTTGCGCGTTCATTTAGTTTTTCAAATGATTTATGGTGGTGGGTGGTAGACGACCACCTTAACCACCTATCGACCAACGACCTGAAAATTGCATTATGGTTGGATATTTCTGAAAAAACAGTTTAGCCTTTCGTCAAAAATTTAGCACCAAACACAAAAAAGCGAAAAATGAATTATTATGACTATATTTTTATTATTTATTTTTGTATTGGCTAATTTGACCAACTCGGAAAATGTAAAATGCATGGAGCAATTTTATGGCCATAACCTTTTTCAAAAAAGGACCAATCCTGGCCAATTTAGACCATTTTGTTGTTTTCCTTCTTCACATTGAGTGTCGGGCTTTGACCTGCTCCAACAACAAATGATGCAATGCAATGGGAACAACAGCACCACAACTGCGCGACGGAAGCGCGGAGCACCGACGCCGACAGCGGCAGTGGCAGTGGCCGCTTCAACGGTGTCGGGCTGTTCGGCCACCTCCGATGGCAGTTCCTCCTACAACTCGTCGTCCTATTCCGACGGGACGCGCAGTTTGCCGTATTTGTTGAAGGAGGAGCTGCGCATGCAGTCCAACAACCTCACCGCCCAAAGACAGGTACCGTAATCGTCGTATTTTATATAGAATAATATAGAACAGGGTTTCGAGTCGAGTTTGAGTTTTCAATTTCGAGTTTGAAAAAACACCAGTTTCGAATATCGAATTTCGATGACAACCATAATCTAGAACCCCTGGGAGTTCACGGAAGAGGATATTATTGAAGTCTATTAAATAAGGAAAATATTGTGAGGGGGTTCTATTGGAGAGGGGGGGGGTCCTATTAGAATAAATAAACGAAAAGCGTGGATATGGGGGAGGGGATTGGATCAAACGTATGGGGTGGGGAGTCCAAACGTTTGATTTTTGAAATTTTAAAACGAAATTCGATGAACACACACTGTCTTTGGATATTGATCAAAAAAATTATTTTTCGAAAATTGGCATTTGAGGGACAATTTTAGGGCCACACATTTTAGGCTGTGATGAAATTAAAATTTATAATAAAAAGTTTAATGTTGTGATAATATAGTTTAGCACAATAAATTTATGCATCTATTGCTATCACCATGAATAATTTTCAGGGCGTCCAGACCATTAACTTCACCGAGCTGTCCGACTCCGCCCTTGGCAACGTGTTGCTGTCCGCCGCACTCGCTCAACAACAACAACAACCGCCGCAACTGTTGCAACTCTCCCCGCAACAACAACTTGCACTGCTTTCATCCATCGCCAACGGAGGTATTGTTTTTTATTGGAAAGGACATTCAATCGAGGGAGGGGTTCTATTGCGGAGAATAGGTACGGTACATGTCAGGCAAAAAGTTGAGGACCTCCAAAAAATCATTGTATTTAAATTTTTAAAAAATCAAAAAATATTATTTTCCATTCTGAATTAAAAATAGATAGGATCAATCGAAATGTGACCAACAATCTGACCGAACTGCTGGCGATAATCTTTGGATTAGTACCAGTACGAATTATAGCTACAGTATGCATTATGCATATATAAATTTAGCCACATCGTATTGGGTATTACATTAAACATACCAGTTACTGTATTGCCCTTTCGTGATTGGCTATTGGATTTCCGGATGTGATATTGCACTTATTTTAATTTGCACCTTTTCCGGATGTTGCATATTTTCCGGATGTTTCACGTTTTCCGGATGTTGCATTATTTCCGGATGTTTCACGTTTTCCGGATGTTGCATATTTTCCGGATGTTTCACGTTTTTCAGATGTTTCACGTTTTCCGGATGTTGCATATTTTCCGGATGTTTCACGTTTTCCGGAAGTTGCATTATTTCCGGATGTTTCACGTTTTCCGGATGTTGCATATTTTCCGGATGTTTCACGTTTTCCGGATGTTGCATATTTTCCGGATGTTTCACGTTTTCCGGATGTTTCACGTTTTCCGGATGTTGCATTATTTCCGGATGTTTCACGTTTTCCGGATGTTGTATATTTTCCGGATGTTTCACGTTTTCCGGATGTTGCTTATTTTCCGGATGTTTCACGTTTTCCGGATGTTGCTTATTTTCCGGATGTTTCACGTTTTCCGGATGTTTCACGTTTTCCGGATGTTGCATATTTTCTGGATGTTGCATTTGCCATTTGCCGCATACGATGTTGCACTTACCAAATCTTACAATTATTACCAAAAATAATGAATTGCAAAATATTTTTCGAAAAGAAAGTCCGATAAAGTTTTGAAGAATGTCTTTAGGAACTGTACTTTTAGGCAAATACTGTATTTTTCGACTTGTACAGGCTCTCCGCCTTTGGTGCTTGGAGTTGGAAGCACAATGGCTGCTGGTTGCTGCTCACCAGCCGTGCTGGCCGCCGTTCAGAAGAACCACCACCAGCAGCACAACCAGCAACAACACCCTCAAGCAGCACAACCACCTCAGCACCAAAAAGTTGCGACAACTTCTCAACTTCAGGGCAAACGGTGTTCGCCCCAAAGCTCTTTGGTCGGACAACAACATGGGGGAGGGTCTGCAACACAACAACAACAACAACAACAACAACAACAACAACAACAACAACAACAACACCCACCAAGGACGAACAATGGAGTTTCCCGCCACCGGCAACAACCGGCAAACCCACCAAAGTCTACTACTTCATCAGGGAACAACGTGAGAAACATGGCGCAACAGAACAAAAATAACATCGCCGCAACACAACCTCAACAATCGCAACATGCTCAGCAACATGTGCCACTTGGCCCTCAGCAACCACCGCCACTGTTGTTGGGCCTGCCAACCGCCAGTCTGGATTCGCTTGCACTGAATCTCTACCTGCAAAACGCTCTCCGACACTCTCCTCCCGCAACATCAGACCAGCAAGGGTTTGCGATTTTTAGAAAACAAAAATTCCTAAAAATTTAGGACTAATTTTCGATTTTTGGCATCTAATGTATTTTTTCTTTGTAAAAAATTAAAATGAGCCTTTTGTCAATGTCTAAAAAATTATTCTTTTAAAATGGAATTTTTCAAATCCGAATATTTTATTTGTTAAATTTGATGTATTTTAAAATTATAGTATTATTATGAAAAATATTCAATTTTTAAACATTTTGATAAGCTTTTTTAAGCGTTTTTTAAAATACTGTATGTATCCATATCCAGACTCACAGTATTTCAATTTTCAAAATTAGTCCAAATGGGTTTTCTGTTTTTTTCCATTTTTTGTTCTTTTTTTGTATTGTTCCAAATCCCCCCGATGCCATTGAAGTAAGTGTCCAACCAATTATTGGTTCCGGCGGGAATTTGTCCCATTTTCCGCAAATTCCGCTCCGTCGATGGCAATAAATTTTGGAGATTTTAGTGCCATTTTTTGTCTAGGGATCGGACAGAGGGAGCTTTGTTTTTTGGGGTTTCGGGAGTTTCGTTCAAGTAGGAAAATCCAACAAATTCTTTTAGATTTTTTCGCTTAAAATCGAAAATCCGGAAGAAAAAAACTCGAATGGTTCCGTTGTTTTTATTCGAGTTTTTACGGTCAAATATTCGGAAAACTAAAATACTCGAAATACTGTTTTCTCTCTTTTTTGTCTGTTTTAATTGGTCTCAAAGTCGCTGCATCAGTCCGACAATTTAGTTTTTTAATGGGCACCTTCAAAAAAGTTAATGGGAACGACGGACGGGGAAAAAAGGGAGGGGGGAAGGGGGAGTCGAGACGGGGCAAAAAAAGGGGAAAATGATGGGAAGGGGAAGGGAACAAATTTAAAGAAAAAATGGGGCAAAAATAGAAATGGGAGGAAGGGGGGGGGAGAAAAAAGAGACAAATTTGGCAAAAAAAGTGTGGGAAAAAAAGAAAATCCACATTTTGGAAAATTGAACTGATTGAAATACCTAATAAGTTGTAAAAATTTGAAGTTTAAAAAGGATAAATTCATATTTTATTTTTGTTATTTTAAATTAAACCTATAGTTCAATTTTTAAATTTTGTTTCATAAAATCAGTGATTTTTTAACATTTATTTGTGTTGTTTTGTTGCAGTTGGTTCCAACAGTTCCTGCAATTCCAACTGAACAACACCAACAACTTCAACAAGTGCGCACAACAACACAATCAGAACAACAATTGCAGCAATGTTGCAGCACAACCACAACACCCAAAACAACCAGCTGGTGCGGCAACAAACAGTCGGACTGTCAACAACATCGCCGGCACAGTTGCGTCTCCACCAAGTTTGTACCAAGCTGAAACATACCGTATACCTTGTAACCTACCGTATATGCCATTGACATACCGTATTTTATCTCCTTGACATACATAGTTTACCTTTTGCTGTACCGTTTTCTCTATTTAACATTATTATTATTCAAAATACCGTAGCTTTTCTATTTTAACACCGTTTCCAATTACATTCCCAATCCAATTTATAGTCCCCCTGCCTTTGAAACACTAAATTTTGAAGAATTTTATAACAGCAGTGGAAGCTGAAACTTAAGGAATACGGTAATCGAATTGAAATTAAATAATTACGGTATATTGTCATTACGGTAATTTACTTTTCGAACATTTCAGCAGAAAATGGTTTAAAATCGACGACAAAACGACGCTCGTCTTGCCACAGCCAGGGCAGCACGTCGACCCTCTCAGTCAACTGTAAGTTGTTACCGTACACCATTGTCAAAAATGTATACCGTACCACATTTTCTGAATTCAAAAATTACCATATTAAACGATATCACTCCAATATTTTGAAAAATTCACTTTTTCCAATTATTAAAATTATTATTTTAACCCGATTTGTTGCAATTTTCTGAAATATTAAGCTGATTTATTTCAAAATCCAAACTTTTGAACAGTTTGTTACCTACTGCTTTCAGCTCAACAACCGCCGTCCAACGGATCGGTGAAGACAATTCGAGATGTGCAAATGGCGGTGATGGAGGAGGAGGACGGAGGAGGAGAAGTTGGAGCAGTTCAACAACAGCAACACAACCACTGTCATCGTCGGGAACAGCACAAAATGATGGCGAAAAAGAAGTGGAACAGCGGGGAGAGTGGGTGTTCGGGGGGATCAAGGGGGATCAGCAGCAGAACACCGGACATTGGCCGGGAAGTGACCAGCGGAACGCGAAGACCGGTGCCCAGGAAGACCAGACGACTAAGGTACAATAAAAACAAACAAAAAATGTGAGAAATTTGGCAAATTTTGGATTAAGTGTGAATTTGAGAAAATACGGTATAGGTATGCAAACCGAACCTTTCAGTGTGGAACAGCAAGACAATTGTGTTGGTGGTGGTGTTGCAGTTCGGTCAGTGGAAAGCAGCAACACTGCGGGGCCCTCCTGTTCCTGTGCCTCAACTTCGGGCAGTACCTCGACCATTATTAGGAAAAAGAACACCGCTTCATCGTCCCGACTCTCCCTCGGCGGGGCTCACAACGGCCAAGTCATGGCCAGGTCGGACTCGCTGCACAGTGGTTCATCTCCAGCGAGTGGCCAGTCCAGTGGCGGGTCGCCCACCGGCACAATTGCCTCCCCAATGGAGCAGGTCAGCAAAATTGAAAAATAAATTGAAAAAACCAAAATTAATTTAAAGCTTTTTTGGATTTTAAAAACATTTTAAATATTTTATAAAACCCAAAAATATAAAACTTACAGTTAATTAGGAGTACAGTATCGAATCTGTGACAGTATACGGTAGTTGAAATGTTGTTTAGGACGGTGAACAGCGGCGGTCCATCTCCTTTCGGTGCCAATGGCGAAACTGTGGTGAAATGTTCGCACTGGAAGAGCCCTTTGTTGAGCACGTCAACAACGTGCATGTCCGTACAGAACAGGTGTTGTTTTTGATATTTTTGAAAAATTCGGGTCCTTGATTTCGAAGTGGCTTCAATCCTGTTTTTTCCAGATTAATTATTATTTTTGGTTGTTTTTTTCTGGATTTTCTGGGTTATTAAAACTATACGAAAAATCCGGATCTGTATTATTAATTGTTGAAAAGGTTTTTAGGTTTTTAATTTTTCCAGACTCAGGGTTCTTTTGCAGAATTATCTGGAATCGGAATTTTTGGATTTTGTATGTTTTTGTTTTGTTTTTCAGGCCTCAAGTTCTTACATATGCCGAATTTTAAAAATGGATATTATTTTTTATTTTTTG
Organism: Rotylenchus robustus; assembly: GCA_034700465.1. Taxonomy (NCBI): domain Eukaryota; kingdom Metazoa; phylum Nematoda; class Chromadorea; order Rhabditida; family Hoplolaimidae; genus Rotylenchus; species Rotylenchus robustus. The sequence continues at coordinate 3,172 of JAQIYK010001287.1, read as the reverse complement.
GAATTTTTCAGGCCCCAAGTTTCTTCTGCCGCTGGGACACCTGCAAACGACGGCAGCCCTTCAACGCGCAGTACATGCTGGCCCAGCATGTCCGCAAGCACAGCGGCGAGAAGCCCCACCAATGCGATGTATTTGGAAATATGCAAATTGCCATAGGCTTAAGTTTTCAAAGAACTCCTTCCCATTGTCAGAAAATAAGGGTTTAAGGGTTTTCAAAGTACCTATATTTTAGTGAAAAAAAGCCCCCAAATTTATTCTCAAAAGGTACATTTTATTTAAATTTAACGAAAAACATTGTTTTGAAGCTACAGTACCTATTATGTTTGTCTGGTAGGCCAAAAATACCGTATCAAATCAACATGTCTAATAAGTTGTATTAACGATGTAAAGAGAGGCGAAAAAGACATCGATCGTTTTTTAGAAATAATTATTACCCTCAAAAATCATTTTAAATTGTTTAAAAATCGCAATTTTTAAAAACAGTTTGTGTACCCTGATGGAAAACGGTGTGAGAAGCGGTACAGTAGGCTGGAGAACAAGAAGACCCACGAGCGCGCACACAACGGCGAACGACCGTACCAATGCGCACACTGCGACAAGGTACTGTACTTTGATCTCTGATCTTTGATCTTTAATTCAGTCAAAAGGTATTCGGTACGCTGTTCCAGTAATTAGCGAACAATACGGTATTGGGTACTGTAGTAGTTTTACCCGCTTGTTTATCAGGTCTTTGGCCTTTTTAATTTTCAGAAATTCAAACAGTTTTCTGAAATTTTCAAAATGTTTCTCTCATAACTTTAGACCTTCACCAATGCGTCCGACAAGGCCAAACACCAGAATCGGACGCACAAAGACAGCAAGGACTTCCATTGTCCGGTGCAGGGATGCACCAAACAGTACGTTGATTGTCTTACTGTACCAATTATTATTAAAGTAGTTCCTACTGTGTCCTACTGTATTAAGTATCTACGTTAAATTTTTAACCCCCCTTTCGAGGGAGGTCCCGAAAAATCGGGTTAAATTTTCACGGGTCCAATCTACCCTCGAGAGGGAGTGGGGAGAGGGATAACCCAATGTATCACCTACCATTTACATAACTAACATATTACTTACTTAGTGTATTATTCTTTACTGTACAGGTACACCGATCCGAGCTCGTTGCGCAAGCACGTGCAGCATGAACATGGCGAGGAGGTGTGGCAGTTTGCCAAGCTGAACAAGGAGGACAAGGGCTCCAAAAGCTATGATGGTACAGTGCTGATCGGTATCAACGAAAACGGCAAACCGTACCTGTACGTTTGTTTTGAATTAAAAATGTTTAAATGTTTAAAATGTTTTGTAATTTTTCGAATTTTTGGAGTTTTAATTTTTGATTTTTTTTGATTTTTAATCATTATTTTTTCATTTAAGGTTACCACCAACTCGGTTGCTAACCAGCAGTGGCAGCGACGAGGACCGCGAGGTGGATGTGCTCAACACCACGCCCCCATTGCTGCAACAGCAGAGAGCGACAATAGTTCGGAAAAATGGGGAAGAGAGGGAAAGAGGACGAAGAGAACAACAGCAACAAGTACCCGGAACAACAGCAGCAGAACAACAGAAACAACAACAACAACAGGGCCAGGGAGGAGGACGGGTCCAAAGTACGCCTGTTCAGCAACAACATGGACAGCGAGCAGTGCAGCTGAAGCAGGAGATGAACAACATGTCCCCAATGGCAGGGCAAAAAAGTGAGTTGAATGGTGGAAGGATTATGTAGAAAAGGAGTTATCTAATGTAGGGTAATGAGAAGCGGACGGATTACTGTGGAAAGACAAAAGTAGGGTTGGATTACTGTAGATTAGTAAGGGTAAAATTAGAGGAGGGGATTATGCAAATTGATTAGGAAAACAAAGTTATAAGGGAATACAGTAGGCTAGTGAGAAGGCCAAAAGTAAAACAGGCAAAATTAGTTACTAATAAGGAGGGTATATTAAATCCAGCACTCATATACCGTAACCCGGTGTAATGTAATTCTGAATTGTGAACTCAAACAACGTAATCCAATCAAATAATAACTCGTATATCGTAACCCAAATAATGGAATAATGCGAATACGAATCCCATAATTCAACACAATGTAATGCTAGTCAAATATACAGTAATCCAATAATGCATACTGTACCCAACAAACAGCTGGTCCAGCCAGGAACAGTGCCATTGCGAATCAACAGATCAGCAACAGAGGCAGTCCCGCGAGGAGAATGGTCGCAACTGCGCAGCGGAGAGGGATGGTGCTGAACATGCCAAACAAGTTGGAGCAGTACATCAACTCTCCCTCTCCAACAACACACCATCATCCACAACATCCCCCAGCAGCCCCCGCACAACTACAACTTCATCTTCAGCCCCAAAAACAATATGTTCCATCTCAATTTGTTCCAACAGTAGTTCACAACAATCCTTATCATCAAGTTCATCACCAACATGGTCAGCAAATGATGATGACCACAACATCGCCACCAGAGGCAACAAACGCAGTTTACGACTTCAAAATGCGTCAAGCTTGGACCGGGTCAGCATCACTTTCACCAACAACTCCGAGCCCAGAGGACCCGCGACCATCGTGGGCTACAACCGCACCCGCCGCGTCACTTTATGATCAAGAAGGGACATACGGTAAGGGGGCAAAAAGAGTTAATGGCGGGAAGGGTTACGGTAGTAAATACGGTATAAGAAAAGAAGGAAAATTGGTTACGGTAAGGGATAGTTTTGAAAAGGTTTTTATCTTTTAAAATAGCAATCTGATAATGTTCAATTTTTTGAAGGTTATCAACCGCAACCACAACATAGTCGCATCAACAGCAAGGAGTACTACACGGAGTGCCAAGCTGGCACCCCGGTACACTATGCATATCCCATTGCGCCCAATGAACAGTATGTCGGCACGTACAGCGCAAGTTGTCAGCAACCACAACAGCGACAAGGAGGACAATATGTTCAGCAAGTTGCGCAGCAGCAACAACAACCACAACAATCCGCACAATTTGTTCAGCACTTTTCGCCACAACAATCTGTGCAACAGCAACAACAAGGACAATATGTTGGGCAAGTTGTGCAACAACAACAACAACAAGAACCGTTCTTTTACACTACCACTTTGTCGCCAAGTCAACAACAGACACAGCAGGTA
>JAQIYK010001286.1:0-10191 GCA_034700465.1 Rotylenchus robustus | reverse complement strand
GTTGGGGGAGGAACAGAACGAGACGGAGTTGGGGAGAGAAGGAAGAACAAGAGGGAGTTGGGGGAGGAACAGAACGAACCCATCGGGGAGGAGGCGAGCACCGCGAGCAAAATGACAATGGAGAAGATCAACCAGACCGGGATCATTCTACTGTAGAACATGGTGTAGCTTGGGTAGGGAAAGGGATGTTCCAAATTGGGGGACAAGGCGGCGATGGGAGGGGTGAAAAGTACCTGTTGAAGCGCGGATCTTTCTCAATTGTCCGCATGATCTGACTGTACACGTCGGGTGTAAGCTAAAATTGGTAAAGCGTAATATTTTTCGGATGGAAATATTATCCTAACCAATAAATTAGGGATAAGCGGCTTTTTTGATGATGGTTTTGTTAAGAAATAATTTTGACAAAAACCAATAAATGTCTGTAAAAAAAATTTTGGATCACTATAAAGATTGAAAGTATGAAGAGTTATGGAACCTGAGATAGTCCGGACCTTCAGTAACGGTTAGTTTTTTGGTTACTAAATTATTGTTTGGAATTTTTATCAAATTAAAACATACAAATTTAGGCGAATTTTGAAATTTTATTTGTCTGTTTCGAATGTTTTGACATGAAAAACCGTTTTATGAGGGCATTTTAGCGTATTGTTCACCTGATTCTGTTTGTTGGTCAATATGGAGGGCATTGTGCTCAGATCGTAGGTTGGCCGTCGAATCCAGGCAAACGGGTCCGAGCTGTTCGGGAACACCGTCGTCATCACTCTGCCGTTCTCTGAAGTTGGTCAACATGATCAAGCTGGTCATCAACTATCTTAGTTCAACAACAACTCACTCATTTGCTGTTGCTGCTGTTGTTGTTCATCACCTCCGTTGCCGGCGGTCGACGTGGAAGTTGCACCACCAGCACCGACCACACTCAGCACCACCTCCTCAGTGCCATTGTTGTTTTTGATGTTATTCTTGTTGTCCACGTTGTTGTTCATGTTGTTGATTGTGGATGTGCTGCTGTTCCCACTGCTGACGATGGGCTGTCTCCTCGTCGACTTTGGTGGCTCTGCCACTGTTCTGATGCCCTCAGGCGATGTTCTGTCCCCGCTTTTGGCACTTTTCGGAGGACTGGCCAAGGGGTGCACATTGGGCAGTGCTTTGTTGTCCAAAGGCGGCGATTGCAATTGGATGGTGTGCAACTCATTCAGCTCGACGGGCTCCAACAGTGCTTTAATGTCGAATAAGATGGTAGGTAGGTAGGTAAAGAAAGACATAAATATAAAAACTGTGAAAAATCGAGATTGGGATTCTAAAACAAAAAGTCAGGGACGGGAACGGAAATCAGATTCTACAGATAGAATCATGGATCTCGTTTTCAACGGACTTTAGATTCGCATAAACTTTTCTGCCGAAAAATTAACTCTTTTTTTTGTCGAAAACACTTGATTTCCCATTGAGTTTTAGGTTTTCGACAAAAAAAGAGTCGATTCTTCGACAATAAAAAGGGACATGTGTTTAGTTTAAACTTTAAACTGCAACAATGTGTTGTTGTTATGCTTTAAACTATTATACTTTCTCTAATAGGACGGTCGGCTAGCATGCGTTAATTAGAAGAAATACAGTAGGTGCCTACACCACAAACAATTTCTGAAATTTCCAATTTCTGTTCAAAAACCTGTTGGCTGCTGTTTCGTCTCAGTCCGTGCTCTGAGGGGATCATCGCCGTTTAATGAGTCGTTAAATGAAGTCCAATAATGCCTTCCGCCACCGGCGGTGCCGATGTTCTTGCCGGCAGCACCGTCCATTCTTCAGTTCGAAAATGGCGCAAAACAAAATGCCAAATTAAAAGATTATTTTGAAAAAGGTATCATTGCAGTTAGTTAGTTGTGTTGTCAAAGGTCAAAATCAAAATGCGCTACAAAAAATAAAGTAAATGAATTCAAATGTTTTAAATTAGCATAAGTGAGCCACGAGCGGGTGCTCCTACATACTTGTACTTGCCGCCCAAACTTTGCACCTTTTCTAAGAGTTCTAAAAATTGAAAGAGGTTGAAGGGGCAGGTGCCGTCGATCTGTGGGGTTTGTTATGGATCAGGGTGGGATGAAGAAGCCGGCTCGGGATCAAAGTTCAGCCAACGGAGGAGAGAACACGCTCGATCGTTAAGAGTCTCGAGGAAAGGCGCCAACAAAAACAAGGTCAGCCCATTCAGACGGGCTAGGGGAGATATCAGCACTTCGCTGCGCGAGAGATTGGTTACCCGGGAGAGGGAAGGAATGGAGAGGGAGGGGAGTAGGAGGGGAAGAAAAGGGAAGGGAGGGAGGGAGGAGGGGAGGGGAGGGAGGAGGAAAAGGGAAGGATGGGAAGAAAAGGGGAGGGAGGAGGGGGGAGGGAGTTCGATCGATCGATGCGTGAAATATGCGTCGTGTATCCCCTCCCTCCCTATCCTTCATATCTTCCTTATACATGCACTCGCCACCCCAGCAAATCTTTCCTTCTCCAATTGGAATTTGGGAGGGGAGGGGAGAAAAGAGGGAAAGAGAGAGAGAGAGAAAGAGAGAAGGTGCTGCGCGAGAAGTCTCTAGCAGTGACTGTTCCCTCCCTCCCTCTCTCCTTCCCTCTCTCCCTTTTCCTTCACTTCTCTCTCTCTGCTCCTCTTCTCTCCCTCCCTCTCTCTTTCCCTTTCTCCCTTTTCCTTCACTTCTCTCTCTGTTCCTCTTTTCTCCTTCCCTCTCTCCCTTTTTTCTTCACTTCTCTCTCTGTTCTCTGTTCCTCTTCTCTCCAATGCTCTCTTCTCCCCTTTTTTCTTCTTTGTCCCTCCAATGCCCTAAATGCTATTTCTCATCCATCACCTACCTCCTCTTTCCTTCCACTCCTTTCTCCCTTTCCAACCCGACCAATTTACTCCAACCAATAAAAGGTGAATCAGTTGTGAGAATTTAGGACGGAAATTTGGCGGAATTTTGTTTTTAATTAATTGAATCATTGAATGGGAGGATGTAATGCAAAAGGTATCACATCAGTGCTGAGCTGAGGGAAGAAGATGGTGGTGGTGAGTGATTAGAATTGACGGTAGAGAAAAGACGAAAGATAACAGGAGAGGGAGAGAGAGATGGGAAGAGAGTGCACGATAAAGGAAAAGCCGAAGGAAAAGATGGGTGAGAAAATGGAAGGCAAAACAACAACAACAACAAATGGGACAAATATGAGCCGAGTGGGACAGCAACCCAATAAGACCCAACCAAGACGGGAGGATGGAAGGGAGGGATCAAAACAACAACAAAAAACATAATGGTTAGACAGGCAACAAACTGTTTTTGCTCGGTGAAATCATCCCATCCAAAATATATACTACTGCTACTGTAATATACTGTTTGGTAAATATACTTTGACAAACTGAAAAAAAGACTTTATAGTCGTTGGTAGGCAACATACACACCAATATAGCCAATTAATAAAGAACATATGCAAATCACAAACGGAATATAAGTTATGCATAAAATCGGGGGGGGGGGGCTAGGGATCAATTAAATTAAAAACTAAAGAAAAAGTAAGCCGAAGACGAAACTGTCAGTGTTCGTGTCAGTTGGTGATTTAATTTCATATTCCCCGATGATAAATGGATAAAATTTAAACTCCAGCAAATATAAAAATATGTTTTCTGTTTCTTACGAATCACAAAGGGAGGGATGGTGGGTGGTCTAACCATTCACTCACATGGTATGAAGAAATGAAGAATTGAACACACAATACGTGTCCAAGTGGGGGTGTCGTCGTTTCGGCCTCGCGATCGGCGTTTGACCCCCCTGTTGCAGGCCTTTTTGGGTGCGATCGATCAAAAAAACTGAAAAATTGCTTAAAATGAATAATAATCCATTTTTCACTGCTATTTTATTGTGCAATCGACTTTTACGGCGATCGCCAAGGTTAAAAAGTCGATCGCAACAAAATTTTGAAGAAAAATATTGTAAAAAATTGTCCCAAAATTAATCTCTCCAACTTTTTGACCTCTTGCGAATGACTTTTTTGTTTAACTGGTCAAAAAAGTCGATCGCATGAATTTTGTCTTTCAATTCTTTATCATTTTTTCAAATTTTCCTCAAATTTTCGATCGCGTGCGATCGACCTACAGCTACCGTCACACTGGGGGACCCCTTGCGATCGCAATCGAGGTGGGGGGGGGGGAGTTGACCCCCCTTGGACACCTATGGAACACACCATAAAACAAACGATGAGAAAGAGATGAATTAGAGGGATAGGGATGCATAAACAGTCGGTCAGACAGTTGGACAAACAATGGATGGTTTGTTTAAGGACAGAGTCAATCCCCGGACCGATTATTCTGCACTGTCCAGACTCATCTTCCCGCTGCACAATGCTCAATATCGATCCTGAACGGGCTCAAATAATTGTAATCGGATTTTGCAACATTCAAAGTGACCGACAGCCAGAGAAAAACAAAACGAACCGAAACATTTTTTAAGGCAGGAAGGACATTCCAAAATATTATTATTATTATTTGTTGAAATTGTGTTTCAAACGATGGTCGGTGTTGGTTTGCGCGACGGATTTTTCAGAAGGTGAGTTTTTTAATTTCTAAAAATTCGAAACCGTGGTAAAAAATTTGTGCGAATTTTGAAAACATAAGGGGGTACTCTCATACATTTTTTAGGGGGACCTTCATAAAAATTTTAAATTTTTAACTTTTGGCATTTCGAGGGTCGTTACGGGCCTGCATACCATAGCACCACTGTCTCAAAATAGAAATAAAATGAAATTAACAATTAGGTACTCTGTTTCTCTGGCATCATATTTAATTTTACAAAATGGTTACTTTCATCAGCACGCAGCGAGCTAGCCACAGAAACTTCTACATGGAGGATTCAGCTACAACAAATACAAAAAGCGGATCAATTCTGACGGGGAGTCTTACTGGCGGTGCGACCTGTTTCAACGAGAGAAGTTCCCAAGTTTTGCTTTGGTGTTGGTCGATGCCCAGAATAATGCGACGATCACTCAGCAGCACAACCATGCTCCTTCTCCAACCAGGATTTAAGTTCAATGCATTAAGAATCGAATTAAGGTCGCATTTTTTAAATTTTAAAAGCGCAAACGCTAAGGTTGATTTTCAATTACACTGGAGGGCCTTCCAAGGACAACGAATGGCCCTGAAAGCTGGCATCATGCATTTGCTTCCAACTATTCTTGCCACCATCCTAATCCATATAAATTAATTGAGGCACTTTTGCAGGAGCAGGTCTGAGTTGATTATAAGTTTTGTTGATTACAGTTGAACATGTTCCACTTTACAGCCGTCCTGAGTATCAAATAACCAATGAAAATTTGATGAGAATCATCCAAGACTATGCGAACAGGAATGCCGGTGAATATCTTCTTGCGTGCTCTAACTATGTCCACTTTCCGGCTGATTAATTTATTTGTGATGTCATAAATTTATTCGTGATGTGATGTTTCTTTTTTAATTTATTTGTTGTCACTGTTTCTCATTTTGCTTTCGGTGTTTGTTTTTCAGTAAATTTTAAATTAAAAACAAATTCTCTGAACAAAAGGCGTAAGATGCTAAAAAAGGATTGACCAAAGAGAACAGCAGTGAACACTCTGCAACGTCCGATCAATCCATTAATTCAGACAGAGGAAAAACTGAACGAGGTGGAGGCCGAAGCTGGAGTATTGTACTCGGCGAGCAAGTACAATGGTAAACGTTTGATGCATGCATTGCAGTTGACTGCCAAAAGTGAGTTCATTTGATTGTTTCAAAATTTGCAATGTTTTCAAAAAATCGAAATTGGTAAAATGTTTTTCTTAATTTCCGCTTTTTTATTTTGAGACAGTCGTGCCATAGTTCAATTTGACCCCAAAACAGGTTCCGATAAATCGTAAAATTCCATTTCTTTATCAACAAGTTTTACTTACTGTAAAAAATAGTTAATTTTGAAAGGTGAGGTAAATTTCTCTGGCTTAAAGTCTGAAGCTTAAAAAAACAGACCCGAAAGAATAAATAAAAAAGAAATTAAAGCTTTAACTAAAATTCAGGAAACAAAAAAAACACAGGACCAAACAAAGCTTAAATTTTTAAAAGCTTACATCAGCTTTTTGCTGGCGTCCGCTAAATAAATTATGTTTAATTATTAAAGATAAATTCTGAATATTTAATTTAAAAATTGGTAAGACATGTTATCAAAACCAAGCTATAATTGAGCAAACAGTGTAAGAACCTAAAAACGATTATATCGTTTTTCATATTTTTTGTTGTATTCGATAATTCGATCGACAAATTATTTAATGTCGTTATTTGCCACGAACTCAATAAAAACGTCAATATAAATAACAAAAAATTCTAATTTAACCCCTTTAACATGGCAGTAATGTCTGACTAGTTCAACGTTAATACTATTGGTTTGGAACATAAGTCGTGTCAGTAAATATTTATTCTTTAAAAATTCAATGAGCTCCAAAAGTTATATATATATATATCCATGTAGCTTATAACTCCTCTATCGAAAACATATTGATTTTCATGCTTTTATTTATTTTCATCCAGCAAAATAAATTTTCAAAAATAATTTCCCAAAAGGCATTTTCGGCATGTCTTAAATCAAAAATTTTTTCAAGGGCTCAACAGCAGCCTGTATTCCATAAATTTTTTGTTGAATATTTATGGCGAGGAGTCTACCATTAAAAGAACATGTCGCTTTTTGTTCAACCCCTTCAGAAGTGGTAGTGGTGACATAGAGTTGGAGAAAAAACCATGCCCGGACGGATTACCCATCACTTTCAAAGAACAAGTACTTCTGGAATTACTTAAAGAATCTCAACCAAACGACGCATAAATTGAGAGTACAGGTCGCCTACGAGGCTACGACCACTCTGCAGTATTGGATGGTTAACCTTCATGCTATGGGCTGCATGTCAAAGCATGGAACTTGGGTCATACTCCACAAACGCAAAATGTGACCCCATTCGGAAACAATGAGCAAAAAAAACATTCAGAATCTGCGCTTAAAATATTTTTGTATCCAGCATATAGCCCAGACCACTTCCTTATTATTGCTGCTTTTCCGAAATTTTCAACGTGTGTTTAGAGATAAAAAATTCCATGAGGATTATGTTGATGCCAAAAACCTACCTTTAATTCATTATTTTCCTCGAAAAAAATAAGATTTTCTTGGAATGGGAATCCATCTTTTACTGATATGTCGGACACATATGAAAAATCAAAATGTGGTTTATTAGATGAACATTAGTCCTTTTATTCTTGAACAAATTTTTGTTTGAAAATACTGACAAGATTTATGATTCAAACCAATAATTTTATCGGTGAGTAAAAACCCAACCAAAAAAGCTTACCGAAATGTATGAACTAACAGAGCTGGACAATCCGGACAATTTCTCCGAAACCTTGCTCACTCCCTTCAACGAGAAATATAAGGATTATTTCAACATTGGCATTTTAATGAATATATAAATCCGATCTCTGATCAGGCCCGTCGCCAAGGGGACGTGCCCCCCCCCGAAAAAAAAATAAAAATTTTTAATAGGGTCCATCTAAAATTTTTCGCGCGGCGCCTATTGACGCCGCAAAACTGAAAATTTGGCTCTCAACCCAAAAATACAAAATACACCCCAAAAAATCTGGCTTTTCTGTACAATATTAAAAATACACCCTTAAGAATCGACTTTTCGGTGCGAATAAAAAAACATCGCCAAAAATTTTCATTGCCACATCCGAAAAAAATTCCTGGCGACGGCCCTGTCTGACCTGCATCACAGAATCTTTGATGTCACTCATCTCTGGCACATGTTCCTGCCAAGTGGACCCTCGCGACTGTTGCTCCTTTTCTCCAAACAAGTCTGCACTTCCTATTGCTTGATTACCTTCATATTTGCTTAGGTTTGCCCGGGTGTCCATCTATAGATAAAAATATAAATCAATTCTAAAATTCAACCTCAAAGGATTACGTCCATTTCCGCGGTTCGCCCGAAATATTGATCCGAACTGATCGCTTTAGCCTTTCCGAACTTTTTCAGAGACTCTTCATTGTTTCCATTGCTTGATGTTGTTGAAGTCGGCGTGTTCACTACAGGTACTTTTGATAATTTACTAAAAATAAATCGGAATTTGATTTGATCAGACATTCCATAGGTATATATAATCGAGGCGAGTAACTAATTTCCCACATCACGTTCTATGAAGAGCAATTATTCTTACCCATTTACATCTATGTGGGATTCTTTTCATAATACATCGGCAAGGAGGGGGTTTCAATTATACTTTTTTCCTTCTATCTTGATTTTACGCCCCCTCCCCCCTTGGTCCTCCAGCAGTTTGGTTCTTTACGTTTCTGTTCTCCTCGGCATGTCCCATGCATCAAAAAATTCCTCTTTAGGTTCGTTTTTTGTTACAATTTTTAAGGTTGACAAATCATCCAATCCAAACTTCTTAGTTGATCTAAACGAAAGCATAGTTCGGCATGGTTTTGTAAATTTTCCGATACCTTCCATCATCGATCACTTCCCAATCAGCGTCGATTTCTCTTTCTTTGGAAATCTTCCGGTCCAAGAATGACTTTGTTGCCATGTCATCCTGCTGAATGGTTCGAATACCACTCGTTACTGAATGAACGGCTCCTGAACGATTGTTTTGCGCCCCAACCATCCCGAGTCCAAGTCGATCCGCTTGCGCCGACTTCTTTGGATCCTTTGAATTCGCTGCTTCTTGTAATACCTTAAGTGTTAATTACTTTATATGTATTAAGTATACATACAAGAATTTACCTAACTAAAAAATAGTATCTATGAAACTAGTCACATCTGGTGCAACTGACCTCTATTTTAACTTTACAATTCTAATATAAACCTGTTTTTGCTCAATTTCCTGTATTAGGAATTTGGATGACAGTGATGGAGCCACTGGGGAACCATCATCGGTGGGCGTTGGTTCTTCCCGCATTTTAAACTTTTCCATGTCAAATTCGTTTGCCTTTTGTTCAGCATCAGTAAAATTCTGTTGAAAAAATTATAGGGGTATTTGTTATGAAATCAAACCATCTTGATCTTTTGTGCTCCTAAACCACCGCCCTTCTTTTGACCAAGCTAGAATGGAATATTTGTTAGTGAGGTTGTGGTTCGTGGTAAAGTGTTTCATTTTACCGTTATTTTTTTAGTCTTATGCATGGGAGCATGAGGAATATCTGAATATTTATTGTTTGCAAAAATGATAAGTAATTTCACCAGAAAGAGATGCTTCCTTAACAGTTTCGTTTGTAAAATTCGCTTCGGGTGCTTCTTCATGTTGACCAAAAAATTCGGAATCCGTTGAATCTGAAAAAACTTTTCAAAATAAAAGTTTATTATTTAGATGTCAATTTAAAAAATAAAAACAATCAAAAAACAACTTTAAAGTATCTTTAATTTATCAAAAATGCTAAAGTATTTGGGGGACCAAACAAACAATCAAAATTGACGTCCTTTAAACTAGTGCCGAATATCTGGACTTATGCTATGTTTTTTGTTTCTCGATGAAATTGCATGATCTTGGTGTCAACCGATAGCTCTCGACGAATTGAGTTTAAGTAGGGGTGGGAGAAGTTGCGCCAAGTTGCTCGGCAACTTTTACTGTTTACCGGGCAACTAATGATCGAATCCCCGCAAAATCGGTGTCAATCGGCGGCTCTCGTCGTGCTGAGTCGATCTAGAGGACTAAAGGTGGGAGAAGTTGCAACAAGTTGTCTGGAAACTAGTTATCGGTTGTTCATTAAATAAAATTTCTCTGCATTGATGCGACTATGGCTATTCAAACGTGAAAAAAATTTCTCCAAAAATCGGAGCTGTTCTCCTCCGGAGCCATCAGGGGAGCGCTCGCTGCTACGCCTGCGCTTGGGCCGCTACGGGGCGGGGGGCGTAGTGACAAAGTGTCGACAGACAAAGTGCCGACAGACAAAGTGCCGACAGACAAAATGTCGACAGACAAAGTATCGACAAGGACAAAATGTCGACAGACAAAGAGCCGACAAATAAAAAAATTTAATTTAACGTAAAAATGTAATGTTATAAAAATAACATAAATGAAACGAGCGTTTGGTTTGACTCGTACACAATTTTTCCCTCCTTGTTTTCTTTCATTCTGATCTGAGTTAAAAAATAAAAAGCAATCCTAAAGAATCTGGGTCCTAAAAAAGTCATTATTTC
>JAQIYK010001285.1:0-10191 GCA_034700465.1 Rotylenchus robustus | reverse complement strand
CACAAACTTAACTGAGAAAGGGTGGGGAAATTACAAATAAATATGTGAGGGGACAAAATGTTTGGGGGGAAAAGTGGAAAAATCAATGATCACCATCTCCGCCCCCGACTTGGCCTTCTCGTGGATCGATCGGCCCCGTCCCCGTTGCCGTACTGATCGATCCGCGACACCACCCCCGGGCGCGCGGACGCTGTCGACGCGGCGGCGTCGATGACACGGACTGCTCCACGTCGTTACTCGGGCCCGCGTTTTCGTTTCCCGCCATCCATCCGAGGAACCGCAACTTCTCTCGCACCTTCAAGGTGCCATAAGCCACCAAGGTAAATCCCAACTGTGCTAGCACATACAACAGTACCAGATTGAGAAGCAGCTGCCGGATGGGCTCCACTCTGCTCCAAAATTTGGCCTCCAGTTGTCCAATGGGGTCGAAGGGCGACTCCGCCGGCGTTCCGCTCATGCCCAGTGCCGGGTGCTGTCTGGCTCGCTGCAAGCGGAGCTGTTCCTCAAGATGATCAGCTGGGATGATGCTGTTCAGTGGCGTGTGGAGCACGTTGTGAAAGATGATTGGCTGCAATTCAGGGAATTGTTCGACATCTGTGTTAGGGCGCCACACCTTAGGTTGATGCAGGTTGCTGGGCGCTGTTGCTGTTCTCTGGTCGATGGCCAGAATGCCTCGACCAGTCCGCACAAAGTGGCGGCTGTAGATCTCGCACGGTCCGAGCGGGCTGGTTGTTGCCAAGACCCCCGTCGTTGGGTCGAGAAACCCGACGAACGGCTGCCCCAAAATGGTAGTGTTGACCGGCAGCAGTTGATAACAGGGCCCACCAGTTGCCCGGTAGGCCAACTGGTTGAGCGGGATGGGGACACATCGCCAAACCTCCAACAGGCCTGGTGCCGCCCATCGGGCCTGAATGGCCTGCTGTTGCAGCAACAGTCGCGCCGCTGCTGTTGGGTCCAGCCGGAAGCGCCAGGGCAGCTCCCGGAGCTCTCTCTCCCGCCGCTTGCACTCATGGATGAGTAGTGCCTGAATGGTGTGATTCAGAGCCTGCACCAGGGCCAGGGAGCTTGCCGTCATTTGGCTGGCAACCTGCTCGCCTGTAGCCAGTTCCCGGCGGCGCCGTGGGCCCCACATTGCAGAAAACTGCTCAGCGGGGATGGCCAAACCTTGATCACTGATCACCAGTTGCTTGCCGCAGTCGTCGATCCGCTTGGGCTTTGGCGTGTCCCTGAATGACAAAGCGGTGTCTCCGGATGTCCAGATCTTTAAAAAATCATCGTACCGTCCCGGAAGCGTGGCCAACTCCACGAATTGACACGCTTTGTCGACCTTCTTCGACCAGATGACCACCTCGGATTCAATAAGGTTGCAGTGCGAGGACGACCGATGGCACGGGGTGGCCCTGAGGCCTCCCGGGACCGTGACCTCTCCCGTTTGGCGGTCGATCAGCACCGTTGTTGCATGCCCATAACAGTTGGTCGTCGAGACGTTTTGTGGGCGTTTCAGCAGCCGATCCAGCCACCCAAAATTGGGTGCCGGGAGCGGGTGCTGGGTGGACCATCCTCCGCTCGGCAATGGAAGCAGGGCGCCGAACCGACATCGCTTCCGCGAGCTGATTTGGAGACATTCTTCGGGATCGAGCACCTCCGGCTCCCGCCATACCACCGGAAACCGGTCCTTAAAAAGGTTCTCATAGATGGTAAATCCCTGGGAGGTGATTGCACAGTGGAAGCCAGGCACCTCCAAGGGGGCCTGGATACGCTGGAAGATGCTCACCGTCGCGTTTTTCCACTCGGAACCGGAAGATGGTGGACATGTCGCTTGCGCTGCCGTCGTTAAGTCCCATAATTCCCCGTCGCCAACGCGGCACCAGAAGGCGACATCTTCCGCGTTGCTGCCTCCCAAAAGGGAGCAGCAGAGAAGAAGGCTCGTCAGCATTCCGAACCGCAGACCTTTACCGGTATTGTTTCTGGTCCCGGGCCGCCCTCGTGACGGGGTGGCGATGCTGAGACGTGTCGCAATCGGCGGCCGGTGTTCCGCTTCCTCCCGTCGCTGCGCCTCCGCCAGTTCTTCCCAGCGGAATGAGCGTCGAACAGGTTCATCAGGCTTCTCCACCGGTGGAGGCGCTTTGTTCCTCTGCGGCGCCACATTCTTCGCTTTTGTTGGCTTCTTCTTGAAGCTAATGCCCCGGATCTTCAAGCTTTCTTCCGCTTCAGCCCATCCTTCTTCTGTGAGGTGGCCGCTGGCGTCGCACAATGTTGGGACGCCTGCCGGCCTGGCGCATGCCGGGCTGATGAAGATAGCCCCGTACTCCAGCGTCAATTGCTGAAGCGAGGCGTAGAAAGCGAGGCTCGCTTCCGCCCGGTTCTGAATGAAGGCCGGGGCGCAAATGTAGACACGCAGCTGGTAAACTTCTAACGTTTCCAGTAATTCCCGGATTCGGCCCGCCATCTTGATGGGTGCACCTCCGCAGCGCAGTTGTTCCTGGCCGATCCAGATCAGGACTTGCAGCACCTCCGCACCGAGGTAGTACTCTTTCGGGATTAAGTGCGGAAGCTGGGCGATGCTGACCACCGCCGTGCAGAGTCCAATCCGGCCGATGCCAAATTGGGCGCCGAGTTCATCCGTGATGAGCAAGGTACGCGCATGTACCACTTTCGTCCCTTCACCGTAGATCTCTTCTGCCCGCAAGTCTGTCAGTGCGCGGTAGAAGCGGCAGCAGATCGTCTGGGCGGCTTGCAAGCCGGCCGCGAGCTCTGACGGTGGCGGATGCCCTTGAACGGCCTTGTGGCCCATGTTGTCAACGCTGTCCTGTGCCACCATGCACGTCCTTTGGCGGAGTTGGAGCAGGCGTCGCATGTCGAGCAGCGGCCAGTCCACTTCCGGTCGCAACTCCGCCTTCAGCCCCTCCGCTTGCGCCTCCCAAATCTTCAAGGAGTCTGCCGCTGTTTGGCTCATGTCCATAATGAGCTTGTTGGCTTGGCGCTTCCTGGCGTCTGGCTCGAGCCTGCGGCGGGAGTAGTAGTGTCGTACCACCCAGTCTGCGATGATCATGTGCAACAGGGTCCGCATCGGCACGTCCGGGTTGAGTTCCCGACGCAGGAACAGCGTTGTCTCGACCCCGACCACGTCCAACAAGTACACCGGCTTGCACTTCTCGTGTCCCGGCCCGCCATCACAGCTCTCAGTCAGCTCCCAGCCGGCTGGTGGTTGAATACTGGGCCCCAATGCCGCATCCAACGCCTGATCG
The DNA here is from genome assembly GCA_034700465.1 of Rotylenchus robustus. Lineage (NCBI taxonomy): Eukaryota > Metazoa > Nematoda > Chromadorea > Rhabditida > Hoplolaimidae > Rotylenchus > Rotylenchus robustus. The sequence continues at coordinate 6,943 of JAQIYK010001285.1, read as the reverse complement.
GCCACCGGTTCCTCCTCCACCATCGGCTGCGGAATCCGGTCTGTGTTGCTTTCCGGCGGACGGTGGTCTTCATCCTCCCGTTGTTGCTTCTGACGGTGATCGAACCGTTGCTGTTCGGTCGATGTCGAATGCTCCTGCCCTTCGGGTGGCCGGGGTGGTCGCCGTGTTGAGTTGTCTTGCCGTTCACGGCAGTGTCTGGCCCGTGTCGATGACCGGCGGCGCGGACTGATCCGATACCCCCGAAAACGGGGCGTACCGGTCCACTGCCTGGATGGAGATCGCCGGCCTGCTTCTCCGGTGCGGGGCGCGTGCAGCGTCGGCGTATCAGTACGGCTTCCTCTGGATACCGGCGCCACCACCGAGTGAAGTTTCTTCTTCTTCGGCGCCGGTTCTTCCAGCTTCTTCTTTCGCGGAATCTGGTAATCTGCAGGAAGCCTCGGTTCAGCTTGTACTGGCTGAGCCTGCACCTCTTCCGCTGCGATCTGTGCGAAGTCTTCGTCGTAGTCCAGCTCGTCCAGGCCTAGAGAAATGTCGTCCATCTGAAATGATTTGACCTGAACCAACCCCATTGCTTGAACCCCGTTGGTGTTGGGCTGGGGAGGAGGGTCCCCGGGATAATCCCTGCCCATTTCTCCTTCAAACTCCAGGGGAAACAGCTGGTTGATGGCGCGGCGCCATATTTCCTTCGAGCCGATAACCCGCAGCTTCGCGGTGCGGTTCCCTGGTGCCATTTCGATAATTCTGGCCAACCGCCACACATTCCGGGGCATCTTATCGTCCTCGATAAGGACGACCCTCCCCGCCGCCGGCTCAATGTTGGTGCCCCCTTCGGCCAGGCGTCGCTGTCGTTCGCGCAAACCGGCCAGGTATTGGGTTTGCCAAACATTCCAGAAGCGGTTGAGCTTGCGCACTCCCGCATGGATGCCATCGATTAAAAGATCTCTGGCCTCCTTCCGTCCTGGCCTATAGTCCGGATCGTGTGCGTCTGGCAACTTTAAAATTGGCAGGCACCCGGACCCGATGTCCAAGCGGGCTAGATCAACCGGGCGGAGAGGATGTTCGGCCGCCGGTTCCGTTCCGGCATAGGTCAGTGGCCTCTCATTGACTGTTGCCGCAATTTCCTGTAGAATAGTGGCGAATTCTTCACCGGAAAGGCGAAATTGGCCGAGGCCCACTCGTAATGAGTGTTTGATGGCCTTATTCATGATTTCGTAGAAACCACCGCGCCACGGGGCTCTCTCTACTACGAATTGCCACTGAATGCCCTTCGTGGCGGCGTGAGATTGGACGAGGTCATCTTGGGCGACGGAACGCCAAAGTTCCTTGAGCGCTTTCGCTGAGGCGGTGAAATTCCCGCCATTGTCACTGATTACCAGCTCTGGAATCCGTCGGATGGCGCAGAAGCGGCGAAAGGCCCGCAAAAATGCGGCCGCGCTGGCATCCGGCGCCATCTCCAAGTGAATATTGCGCGTCACTTGGCACGTGAACAGCGCAATGTACACTTTCGTCGCCTCGCCACGGTCGAAGACCGTGAAGGGCCCAGTGTAATCCACTCCAATGTGGGCCCATGCTGGCACCCGCTTCACTCTGCTTTCGGGCAGAGGCGGCTCTGGTTGCGCGCGGAACGGCTTTGCCAGAAATGGGCGGCACAAAACACATTGCCGCTTCACTGTCTTCTCCAGTCTACGGATTTGCGGAATCCAAAAGCACTCGCGTACTTTTGTTATCACGGAGGCCTGTCCGCGGTGTCCGGTCTCGAAATGTGCGTCCTCCACAATGAGGCGTGCGATGTCCGCTTTGCTTGGGATGTAGACGGGCCATTTGGTGTCCTCCGGCAGTTCGCTGTGCTCCAACCGGCCCTTCAGCTTCAAAATGCCGTTTTCATCCGAGAAGAAGCCGCCTAACCCTTGTTCTAGGTTGACGTCAACAGGGCGTTTCCGCTGAACTTCGCGGATGAGAATCCGCTCGCCCAGCTTCAATTCTCCCGCGTCCAGCGGGCCGCTTTTTTTCGACCATTTGTTGACTTCTGTTACAAATGGGTGCGTGCTGGTGGTCTTGCCAAAAACCTTAAGCTTTAGGAAACGAGCGACAAATGCCGCAGTTCCTTTCAGCTTGCGCCATGTCGTCTTCCAATACTGCTGATTTGGCAGTTGGAAGGAACTTGTTGACAGCCTGATGGCTGTGAACTGCATCGGCTGAACTTCCGTTGCCATTGCTGCGGCGCTGACAGAGAAGAGTGGGCGATCTTCTCCAATACCGTAACCCCCGGGTTCATATTCAAATTCGGATGAGACGGGCCATTGGGAGGCCGGCTGCGCGAGCCATTCCGGGCCGGAAAACCAACCCGGAGTGTCTTTGAGTTGTTCCCAACTCCCGCCCCTAGAGGCGATGTCCGCCGGGTTGTCCTTCGTGCTGATGTGCCGCACCGGCCAATGCGCGATCATAGTAAGCCGACGATGAAGAAAGCCATCCTTCTGCTTCTCCCCGCTGCAGAGCCATTTCAGCAAATTTTCGCTGTCCGTCCATAGCTGCTTTCTCGCCAGATTGAGTTCAAGCTCCATGGCGACTTGTTCCGCTATTTTGACGGCCACAAAAGCGGCCTGAAGTTCCATTCGAGGCACTGTCCTGTGTTTCGGCTGCTTTGGCATCAGTTTGCTGCGCGCGAACACCAGTCGCGATTCTACCGTAGTTGCGGAAGCCGATCGGAGAAATATCGCTGCTCCCAGCCCTTTTGTGCTGGCATCGGCGAACACGTGCAGCTCGAAGGTCGGGTTCCGCGTACCTGAAAACAGGCGACGGGGAACGATCATTGTTGACCCCTTCTTCCAGCCTGATGTGATGTGTTGCCACGCCTGGACGTCATCTTCGGCCAGTGGCCGGTCCCAGCTGCGGGTGGAGCGCCCCTTCTTCTTCCCTTCCGACTGGCTTTTTCTTTTTTCCTCGGCCAGGCTCTTCTCTTCATCCGGCGGGCACTTCTCCCAAAGCCTCTGAAGGAAGAGTTTCGCCTCCAACAGTGTCGGTGAGATGATGCCGCAGGGATCGAAGGGTGTGGCGATTGCTGCCAAAACCTTGCGGCGGGTGAGCGGCCACTCACTCTCTGGAATGGGTTCCGGCAACTTGATGATCAGCCAATCCCGGAAGGTGTCCCAGCCGAGGCCGAGGAATTTGATAATTTCGCCGGATTTGAGTCCAGTGAGGCGGTCTTCCACCGGAAGTTCCGTCATTGCCCAGGTGTCGTTTGAGGCAAACTCCCGGAGGTTGAAGCCTCCCTCGCGAAAGATCCGCTTCGCCTCCGTGCAGATGGACACTGTGTCCTCGTAGCGCGAGCTGGTTAGCAGAATATTGTCCACATATATATTCTGCTTGATCTGCTCTGCGACGGTGTTCCCGGGATATTTGTTCAAATGGGCCAGCAGAATTGCCGCCAACGCAAATGGGCTGCAGTTGAGGCCAAAAGGCAGGCGTACAAATCGCCAAACATCGATTGGCGAGTTTGGATCGGTCGGATCCACCGGCCATAGAAACCGCGTCACATCACGGTGGTCCTGCCGAATGCGGCACTGATGAAATGCTCCTTCCAAATCCGCAACAATTGCGATGCCCAGGAGGCGGAAGCGCATCTGAATTCCCGCCAATTTCTTCATCAGTACGGGTCCGGGATGTATTGCTTCGTTCAATGCGATGTTTTTGCCGCATCGGGCATTTCCGCCGAACACAATCCGCAATTTTTGCTTCTCCTCGTTCCAAACATAAAAATGAGGAAGATAGTGGACGGTGCCCTGTGGATGCCGCGGGGCACGTTCTGCAACGCCGTCGATGCCTTGCTGTATAATTTTTTGATGATATTTTGTCATCATGATTGGGTCCCCTTCCCTCAATCCTTTGAGGGTTGCGCGTAACCGCCCTTTCGCGAGGGCATAGTTGCTGGGGAGTTTCAGCAGTTCGAGCTCCTTGAAAGGTAGGCCGAACTCATATCTTCCTTCCTTCTCGTCGAAGGTCAGAGTGCGGAGAAATTGGTCATAAACTTCCTGATCAATTTCCGCTGCCGATTTGTCCTCTGTGTCCATGTAGAGTGCTTCTGCGCGGCAAAATCGGTCTACCTTCTCGAAGAAGTTAGGCTGTTCCAGCCGCTCTACCAACGTCATGCTCAGCCTGGGGTTGCTGACCACACATGCCATCATATTGGCCAGTACCCCTTCGCCATCCAGAAGCGGCCCCAGCTTGGAAGACGCCAACCAGAAACCGCTCGGCAGCTGGCGCATGTGCTGGATGTCCAGCAAATTGGTATGCTGCGCCCCGATCACGATGTCCGGTGTTTGGAGGCGCTGTCCAATTCCCAGCGGATTGCCTTCCAATTCTGGCGCTTCTTCGTCGGTGACCGGCGCCATGATCATTTTTGGCAGATGATCTGCCGGCAGACAATTGGCTGTCAACGAGAGCGGTCCATCGATGCCTTGCACCGTAAGCTGGACCGTCCCGGAGTCGCACAGGGTCACCTCGGTGCCCACGCCGCGGATGCTGAACTTCCCGGCGCCTTCTTTCTCAAGTTTGAGCTTTTTGACCAGCTGGTCAGAAACCAGCGTGATCTGACTTCCGCTATCGATAAAAATCGATGCGGAGGCCTGGATGCCAGTTTGCTTTGGATTTGCTGCGATGGCATCACAGCAGCGTAGGAGAACATAGCGGAAGCTGGGTGTCGTTGCCAATGCTGCCATCGTCGTTGTAGAACCCGTTACTTTGCTTGCCTCCTTCGGTTTTCCGACTGGTGTGGCATTTGCCCCGGACCCTTGGCCTTGTTTGGCCCATTTAACCTGGCCTGCTGGTTTGCCCTCTGTCTGTGAGCACAATGCCATCGGGTGTTGGCCTTTGCATTGGAAGCATTCCATCGGGCGCGGGCATTCCGCCGAGGCGTGTCCTTCCCGGAAGCAGCGGAGACATCGTCCGATCTGTGCCAGGCGCTTCTCGCGCTCATTGACCGTCCGAAACTGCGTACACTCATTGGCCCAATGTTGGTCGCCGCAGAAGAAACAACCTTGTGGAGGGCGGCGCCTGCCTTTGTTGGTCTGCATTTCAGCGCTGTTGGACTTATGCCCTGCTTCCTGCTGGGCTTTGCTTTGCTTTTGCTTGAGGGCGGTGCCCTTCTTTTCATCAATGGCACCGCAGGAGACTGTGGGGCCCGAGGGCGCCGTGCCTTTCTTGGGCGTCTCCTTCTTCTCTGGCGGCTTGGCTTTTTTGAGTACTGCAGAGATCTCCAGCTCCTCGTCCAACAGCGTTTTCAGCACCTCGCGAAACTGCGAGGTGTTCCACCCGGCCCCAGCGCGCTTCTTCTCCACTCGGAGATCGCGCAACATGTTGCGGGTGAGTTTGCCTTCGAGTGGAAGGTATACTTTCTTCCCCTCGATGTCTTCGCCCAGTACTGTCAGTTGGCGGCAAACTTTCTCCAAAGTAAGTTGGAACTTACGGAGATCCTCAAGCGATGTGCAGCTCGGCAACTCGTCCAGCTGTTGGAACAGATTGCGGATTCGAGTCTCGTCATTGCCGAAGGCATCACGCAAAAGCGTGATGGCTTCCTGATATTCGCTGGGCGCGAAGCCTGCAATGAGATCAGCTGCTTGGCCCGACAAAAGCGATTTCAGGTACAAGAACTTGTGTTCGTTGTCCGGCAGGCGCAGGTCGTTTGTATGCACCGAGCGGTTGTAGAGGACCCACCAATCCGCCCAGGTCTCTCCGCCTGAAAACTTCGGCAGTGCCAGCTTTTGCAGTTCAATGCGCGCTGTGTCCGTGCGGTTGTGCTGCGCCTTTGATTTTTGCAGTTTGGTGGCGCGCAGCTGTTTGTTTAGCTGCATGTTGGTGCTGCGGAGCCGCCGCAGCAAATGATCACTGCCTTCGCTTTTAATATGCACCTCATTAGTTGCCAAGAACGCGTCGAAGCGAGTCTCGGCATTTCCGCGTTCGGCAGCGCCCATTCTGCGCATCATGTCTCCGGAGTCGGTGATTGCTGCTCGAACTTCGTCCCGTGCCGCCGTCAGCTCATCGATCAATTCCGTGAGTTCTTCTTGCTTGTCCTCGAGGATGAGGATGTTATCGTCCGGCTGTGCCGCCGGGTCCAACACGACTACAAAGTCGGCTGGGTTGGCATCAGCCAATCGCGCAATGACACCCAGTGCCATGCGGATGCGTTGTTCCAGCGGTGCCGCCATCTGTTCTCCCCAAAGATTAAGTACGGTGGCCTCTTTTTGTTCTTTTCACCCCCAAGAATGCGGAGGTAAAAAGGCACGATCGGAAAAATCCGCTGGCGCCGAAAGCCAATTGTCCAATTGAGGTTAACCTCTGGACAATTTTCACAACAAACCAGGAAATTGTCCCCAAAATCCTTTTACCCGGTTTTTTATTTTTGGCTTTTTTTTTCTGAAAAGCCCACCTTCTCTTCTGATGCGGTCGGTCGTTCTTCGGCTAACTGCAGAAGGTGCTCGGGATGGCCGCTGTAGAACTCCTTGTCAACGGCGGTCGTCGTGCTGAAGCTGCTCTGGCTGCTTCTTCCGGATGCCACGGGTCGCCACAACTGTACCAAACGCTCCCTAAGATGGGTTGGGTCGGGACAGGGCTTCAGGAAACACGCTCAAGTTGTATTCCCCGGCAAAACACTTGTAGTTTTTTGATGAGAATTTATTCAGAGAATAAGTCGTAGTTGGACAAAGTTGCACACGGTTGAAGTGTGTTTGGTTGGGGATTGGGGGAGACACAATCCGAAGAGAAAAGGGGTGGGCAGATCCCAAGGAGCCCAATGTGAACGGGTAGGATAACATTTTACACATAATTTTCCCAAAGGGGGATCGTCTGCCGTTGGATGGCAAGCACCAAAGGTGCACAAACTTAACTGAGAAAGGGTGGGGAAATTACAAATAAATATGTGAGGGGACAAAATGTTTGGGGGGAAAAGTGG